>JAHFWL010000805.1:0-98267 GCA_021292165.1 Shinisaurus crocodilurus | reverse complement strand
GAGTGGTAAAAGAAAATTGCCAGGTGAGTTTGGGCGGCAGTCTACGAGGGAAGGAATGGTGGTAGGCGAAGCTGTGGAGAAAGAGAAGGATCAGGATCAGGGGGTCTGAAACTGGGGTGGGGGAGAGAGAGCAGAAGCGTGTGGAAGGGCTTTTCACCATCATCAGCCTGTCCCTACCATAATGAGGGGGCTGTGAAAATGACAGAGGGTGTCGAGAAAAGAGGAGGGGGCAATTAAGCCGTCAGCAGAGACACAGCGAGGGTGGGTGGGGGGGTTCCCCCCTGTGTTTCATGCCTGGCTTCCTCCAGGCGGTTAATTGAGCCGTCTCATTAAGGGGGAAAAAGAAGGGGGGGCTTGACAGCTTTCGAGTGCTAATTCCTTAATGGGTCCCTCCTCCTTTTGCTGTTAGATTATGGTGTTGTATAATCCCCCCCCCTTTTAAAAATCCTTCTTGTGAGAATTTGCGTCAGCGCTGACTAAAAAGGAAGCAACCTCGAAAGGGCTCAGCTTTGGTTTCCAAAAATTCCGGCACCTCAGGTCAAGTGCCCCTAGGCATGTGCTGAGTGCGGCGCCCCCTCCAGGGCAGCAAAAAAATGTGTCTCTTTTCAGAAAGACCCTGATGGCAAAACGCCTCTGAGAGCATGCAGAGTGTGGAGGAACCATGTTCAGTGGCAGAGCATATGCTCTGGAACTACAAGGTTGCAAATTCAGCCTCCCCTGTGCCGCCGCCCTCAGCAGCAACTCCAATTCTAAGGATTTTGGGTACCAAGGCTAAGAAAGCTGCTTGCCCAGTATCCTGCAGAGCCACTGCCACTCAAAGGAGACAAAAGTTCATGGGGCAGCTCACACAATAAAATGGGTTTAAAACAAACAGTTTTACCTACTAAGTTCTGCCCCCTCAGCTCATGGGCCAAGGAGGCCTTGCTTTCGAGACCGCCCCCTTCAGAGGTGCGTTTGGTGGTGACACGAGAGCAGGACCTTTTCGGTGGCTGCTCCCAGGCTGTGGAACTCCCTGCCGAGGGAAGTGAGGTTCACTCTCTCTTTGCTGTCCTTCCTTCCACTGGCAGGCAAATACATTTTTATTCAAGCAGGCTTTTGACATGTAAGCAGGTTGTTGGGTTGGATGCTGTTTTATTCTGTTACTGTTGTTGTGTGTTTGATTGTGTTTTAATGCATTTCTTTATTATTGTTTTAATCAAGTTTTATTAGGATTGTAAGCTGCCTTGAGTGCCATTATTTGGGTTGTGGGTGGTTTTTTAGAAAGGTGGGGTACACATCAATTACATAAATAATAAATAATAGTAGCAGAGATGGGGGTGCAGACAGCAGGCTAGCGGGGAAGTGGCTAAGGATGCAATCCTATGTAAGTTTAGACAGAAAAAAAGCCTACAACTTCCCAGCATGCCCCAGCCCAGCAAAAGTTATTCCCAGCCAATGGCCATGCACACAGGTTGAGGAAAACTAGGCTTGTGCCAGGATAAATTTGTTAGTCTTTCCAGGGCACCAACACAAGAACTCTTTGTTGTTGTGCTGCCGACCGACTAACACTAGTACCGCCCCTGGAAGAATCACACAAGCACCAGGTTGCTTGCCTGAAGCCTGTGGGGGTGCTTCAACGGTAAAATGGTTACTTTCAAAGTTTCAGGGGACGGAATGGCTCTCGCCAAGGGCCACACACCCGGCAAGGGCACTGTGCTAGCCACTGGCTTGCGGTGGGCGGCCTGCGTACTGCTGGTGGGGACAGTGTTCTGAAAGCTTTTAATGGCTCTGTCGGGCAAGGGTTTGGGCTGGGGCCGTTCCCTAGGCACCCCTTACGTTGATTTATACAGCTAAATTGCAAGGCCCTGGCTGGGTGCCCAGCGAAGAGAGGAGGGAGGAAATGTTTTATGGCTCAAACATGGCGAGGCCGACAGCTTGTTTTCTCTTGCAGTTCCAGCTCTGTCCTCCTGACCTTCACCGGGCAACCCGCGAGGGATTGGGAAGTTTCTCCCCTATTACGCAGACGGGAAGACTGAGGCCAGGAACACGTGGCCAGGTGAATATCACAGCCTCATAAGTGCAAATTCGATGCAAATTTAGATGTTTTGGGCCACATCTCCCAGCATTCCTGACTATTGGCCATGTTGGCTGGGGCTGATGGGAGTTGAAGTCCAAAGCATCTGGTGGGCACCAGGTTGGGGAAGGCTGAGTTACACCCTCATACCTCATGGACCCTTCCCATTTGACTTGCAATCCATGGCTAAAGAGGGGTTTAGAGACTGGTTTGCCCGACTCACGACTGTATTAGTGCATGCTAATGGGGATTCTAATCCGTGCTAACAGCCGTGAATGTGGAGCTGGCCGTTTATTTTAAGATGGCACCAATCTCCTTTGCATGTGTGTGTGTGTGCAAAAGTGGCTCTTTCCTTGATTGCTTCATGCCCGTGTTCTCGTTGGGTTCGTGCTGTGCAGGCCAAACGCCGAGAGCATGCGCCCTGATGAGTCACCCGAGAAGATAGATAGTGCTTTGCTTGCATCCCTCCGATGGGAGAGGATAGTGTATTGTTTGCTTCACACTCACCATCCTGTTTATAAGTGGGTGCAGGCAGATGACATAAGAGCACAAGAAGAGCCCTGCCGGATCAGACCAAGGGTCCACCTAGCCCCAGCATTCTGTTCACACAGTGGCAAACCAGCTTCCACGGGGATTCCACAAGGCATGAGTGCAGCAACAGCGCCCTCCCGCCCATGCTCTCTGGCAACCCGTGCACGCAGGCACACCACCTTCGTCGCGGCTGGAGGTTGCATATAGCCAATCAGGACCAGTATGGCAATAGGCACGGATTCAGATCCACGTTGCTTCCCAGCCAAACGGAAACAGGTTGCTGCACAGTTGGAAGGACCGAGGAACATTTGGAAACTGCCTTAGGCTGAAATCAGACCATTGGTCCATTTCGCTCAGTATTGTGGATGCGGATTGGCAGCAGCGGCTCTCCAGGGATGTGGGCAGGATTCTTTCCTAGCCCTACCTGGAGATGCTGTTGGGGACTGAAGCAGGCATGCAAGGCATTTGCTCTTTCCACTGAGTGATGCCCCCCCGCAATCAGCCAGCACGTGTAAACCCAGGACTTGTCGTTCATATCGGCGGCTGACAGACGGAAGTGAGGACTAGCGGTTAAAGTTGCTGCGGGGGGGCTAAATCAAGGAGACCGGTCCCAACGAGGAGACCTGCCTCTTCATGAAGTTTTGTTTCCCAAGGGTTCGGTTTGCCCTGGTTTCTCAGGGCCGAGCCTGATAACAGACGGAGAGTCTTCCCGCTCTGTGGAATGAAGTCGGAGGAGGAGGAGGAGAGAGGAGGCCAGGCCAGGCTGGGCTGGGCTGGAAGAACGAATCACGTACTCCGCGAGAAGGATGCAGTGCCGAAAACCCTTTTAAGGCAGCAGGGTGGCTGGAAGCCATCCCCTCCCCCTACTCACCCAGCTCCCGCAGTGACAGCTCCCCACCCCCGCGCCCCCCATGATGGATGGGAACCCTCTATGCTCTCTCCAGGTGGAACGTGGGCTGTTCGGAGACGATAAGAAGCTACCCATAAATCTTAAATAGAAAGGAACCAGAACTCTGGCATGGAAAGGGCGGTGGCGTGGCGGGAGAGAGCATTCAGTTTTTCAGCAGGCCCCCTCACCAGGTTCCTGGGCAGCCTTCCACGCCCTCCAGGGGGCTTGGACTACAACAACCAACATCCCCGGCCGCAAGCCGGGGCCGGTGGGAGTTGCAGTTCCACCCATTCTGCGGGGCGCCCGCTTGGGGAAGGCTGCCCGGTCGTCTCAAGCAGGTGCAAGGCAGTTTGGTGCCCTAGGCAAGATCAGATATTTAGCGCCCCCCCCTTCCCACTTGAGAGCGCTGTATTTTTTTTCAAGGCGTTTCTGGTGCCCCCTTTAGCCCTGCGCCCTAGGCAGCTGCCTAGTTGGCCTAATGGTAGCACCGGCCCTGGTCTCAAGATGTCGCTTAGACGATATAATAATCACACATTGCATTGTTCTCGGCGTACGCCTCAGCATTTTATGTTTTGGGTCCTAGCCGCACTCCTAAGAACGTGTGACTGTTGTTGTTGTGAAAATGTGTATTCTCTTTCAAGTACACCTGTCAGGGATAGGTTGGCTGCAGTTGCCTCGCCCTCCTCGAGTGTGCACTTTTTATTTATTTATTTATTATATACCCCACCTTTTTTCCTGCAAGGAACCCAAGGCGGCTTACATAATCCTCCTCCTCCTCCTCTCCATTTTATCCTCACAACAACCCTGTGAGGTAGGTTAGGCTGAGAGACTGTGACTGGCCCAAAGTCACCCAGGGAGCTTCGTGGCCGAGTGGGGACTAGAACCCGGATCTCCCGAGTCCCAGTCCAACACTCTCACCACTACGCCACACTGGCACTTGGTAGCAAACCTGGGTTAGTTGACTTGTGATGCGTGAGACGGCCGTAAGAGAAAGGTAACCTGGTTCTCTAGTGTGAACTGGTTGGAATGGATGGTGGAATTTTAGCAGATTTAAGCCACAATCCTATGTATGTTTAGACAGAAAAAAAATCCTGCAATTCCCAGCATGCCCCAGCCAGCTGTGCTGGCTGGGGAATGCTGGGAGTTGTGGGACCTTTTTCTATCTAAATATGCATAGGATTGCGCCCTTATTCAACAATGAGGTAGTCAGTGTGGCAAATGCTTTTCAGAAAGTAAATTGGATATCCTTTGGGTCCAGTATTCCTGAGTTTTGTCTCCAGCTACTGGAGAAGGTTTTTATTAGGACTCTGTTCCACAGAAACAAACCACAGACACAAATTTTCAGCCATTTATCGTGTCCAAAGTGTCTTGCACAGTTTTTATCTTGCAGTTAAGGGAAGCATTGCAAGAGATCAGTGGCACATCAAGATTAAACCTTACTAACGGAGGGGGGGGGGAACGTAGAATGCTTTTTAAGAGGCCCCGGAAAAGTCTCTGCTCTCTGCCTCGGTTTCCCCACTGGAATGGGAATGCATCATTTTGCAAATGAAATGGCTTTCAAAGCGGATTTCTGGTTTGGTGCTAACAGAAAATGCTGTTTATATTAAAATGCAGTGGTTGGCTTCAAATGATTGCTAAATCTTAGTGACGATTGTATAGTATGTAGATTAGGAATTACGGGCTGTGCCAGCCCAAACTGAACTAGGGCAAAGACTTTAAAAGAGGCTTTTTGCACAATTTCAGACATCAAATTCCTGTCTTCATCTATTTCCCCTAAATTGCTGCATGGTAGGATTGGCCCCAGTTACACCAAGCGGACTGGCTACGTTCTCCAACAAAGTGAGCCAAACCTCAAAAGATGCTAACATACCCTTTCATCGAAATCTTCAGAACCTCACAAGGAGAAATGCCTCAGCCAAGAGACATGGGCTGGTAGTGCGGTGGCCAAGAGATAGGGCGTTCCCTGTCCAAATCTTACAACGACAAAGAACTTGCACTCCATAAGAACATAAGAAGAGCCATGCTGGATCAGGCCAAGGGTCCAGTCCAGCATTCTGTTCACACAATGGCCAACTAGCTGCCCACGGGATCCCACAAGCAGGACATGAGTGCAACAGCACCCTCCCGCCCATGTTCCCCAGCAACTGGTGTACATAGGCACACTGCCTCTGATACTGGAGGAAGCACAGTAGCACTAGTAGCCACCAGTGGCCTTCTCCTCCATGAATTTGTCCAATCTAAGCCCTCCCTAATCCAGGGCTCCCCAATCCTTTTGGGCCTGTGCGCACATTTGGAACGTTGAGTGTCGTGGGTGCTCTCACAAAATGGCTGCCATGTGGGAAACTTCCCATTCACAAGATGGCTGCCAAGGTGGGCGTGTTCAGTCACAAAACACCCATTTCCCAGAGGGCAAGCTGATGAGGCTAAAAGAAACTAATCTGTCCATGAACCTGACGGCAGAGGTGGGTTCTGAGTTCCAAAACACAAAACAGTCTTGTCCTCAAATGCCTATTTCACAGAAGGCAGGCTTCAAAACAAAGCACTGGGCTGCAGACACCCACCATTTTTATTTTCTAGGAATGCCTTTATTTGGAAATAAAGATGGAGCTGTGCTGGAGGCTGGAACTTCACTTTGTAAAATGCTGGCCTCCTGGTTATTTTTCTTAAACCTTTAAAAGTTAAAACAGCATCAACAACTACCAGGGAGTCTGGTGTGCACCAAGGAAGGTGTCCATGGGCCCGTTGGGGACCCAGCCCTAACACCTGCAGTGTGGGGATAATGATAATGACCTACCTTACTTGGTTGTTGTAAAGACAGCAAGATAATGTATGTGATGGGCTTTGAAGACTTTGAAAACATCATATAAATGCTAAGCATTATTATTACTTCTAAGTACTTTGAAAAATGACCAATGCCTAAAGAAAGTTACATTCTACTTGAAATGACACAATTAGGGCACAATCCTATAGCATGTTTAGACAGAAAAAACACCCTTTAACTTTTGGCTGACTGCGGAATGATGGGAGTTGTAGTACTTCTTTCTGTCTAAACATGCATAGGATTGCACCCTTAAATGTTTTTTTTTTTTTGCGGGGATGGGGGTGCACTCTTTGAAGTTTATCTTTCTTGATTTGTTGGCTTTGGAAAGTGGTGTTACCCTCCTCTTTTCATGTCCCCCCTCCCCCCCATCTTTGGCATGTGCCTTTAAGAGCTGCAATACCGTGTGGAAGAATTCAGCAGGCAAGACTTTGGCTGCACCTGTTGAATTTCTGCCAGCCAGAAATTCAACTGCCTGGGGGAAAAAAAGAAATTAAAAAAAAAAGGGAAGAAAACAATTCAACTGCCTGAAAAAAGTGGCAACCCACCAACTTCTCTACTCACACTTATAGAGTTGCCAGCCTTTTTTTCTTTTTGCTGCTTCTGTGCCTTTAAGAACAGCCCAAGAAGCAGAAATCAAGTAGGGAAAGGTTTTTGTTTTTTCTTTTCCTGGACCCCCCGAGATGGATGCTTATTTCTTTGTGTTGCCTCACCTGCTTTGTTTCTTTGTGTCAGGCTGCTCTTAAAAGCATGGGAGTGGGGCGAGTCAGAAAATGGTGGCAACCCACCTTATAGTGTTGGTTTGCTCATCAACACGCCCTTTGGGGCTTTAAAGGTGCTACTGCATCCTACATCTACCTGGACACTATGCTCAACACCTGAGGCCATCCTCTGCCACCTCCAAGGCAGGCCCAGAGGATGGCAAAAAGTGGGAGGGCCTTCTTAGTGGTGCCCCCCCCCCGATTATGGAATGACCCCGCCCGCCTGGCGCCAACGCTGTCATCTTTTCGGCACCAGGTTAATAAGACTGCCGTCTACTCCCAGGCATTTAATGGCTTTTAATGGCATGGCGGGGGGTGTATGTCAGCTGTTTTTTCTCCTAACAGGTCCAGCTATATTGAATTTGTTTTAGTTGTTCAAACTGTTTTGAATTCTGTTTTAAATTTTGTATTGAAAGGTTTATGTTGTTTTTATTGTGTTAGTATTTTGTATGGTATTGTATGAATTGTTGTTAAATACCCAGAGAGCTTCGGCTGTTGGGCAGTGTAGAAATGAAGATGATGATGATGATGATGATGATACTGCAGCTTTCCCCAACCTGGGCCCCTCCAGCTTTGTTGGACTACAATTCCCAGCTGCTGGAGGATGCTGGCACAGTTGTACTCCAACTCACCTGGAGGGCCCCATGTTGGGGAAGACTGTGCCGGTGAGTCAAGAAGATTAAACCCCTTGGATTTTCAGTCAAGGCTTCTGGTCTGGGCTCGGCCAGCCTACTGCCTTCCCGGGATCCACCGCCTCCCCTCCACCTCCGGAAACCCCTGCGGGAGAGTGTTTGCAACCAAGCAGCGAGTGCTGCCGACATCCTGACAAACACGGCCCCCCTCCCCGCCTTGCTTGCACCCCCACCCCGCCGCCCTTAAATGGTGATTTATGAATGTTGTCTGCCACAACAGCCCAAGTGTCCCTGGAGAAATCACGAGAGTGAATTAGGCTCCCCAACCCTGTCCTCCCCTCCCAGCAATGTAGCCCACAATCTAATGTCATCCAAGGGATTAATTAGTGACTGTTGATTAAATCCTACCTTAACCCTTTTCCAGCCAGGGTTTACCCAGCAGATGGAGAGCAACTTTCGCCGCCGCTGCTCCCTCCCTCCCTCCCTCCCTCCCATCCCGTCCTTCGTGGCTCTTTTCTGTTGCATGCGCTCCCTCGGCATCATCCTTCTTGGCTTGACCCCCACGGTCCAGCGCTGCCCGGAAAGGCAGGGATATATGTCTAGCGCTGTGGCTTTGCGAATGGCAAGTCTAGCTTGCAAGCAAGGTTTGGTTTCGAGTGCTGGACCTTGGCAGCGATCAGGGATGCTTGAGAGAGGCCAGCAATTTCTGAAGAAAGTGCAGTGCGCCTGGGGGTGTCGGAGAAATCCGCAACAGATTCAAAGGAGGTCAGATTTCTATGAATCCAAACTGCGGATTGCGCAGTGGACCGGCTTTTTCCAAGTCACACGGATTCCATGGACATGCCGACCAGCTTTTCGCATTTGGGGAAGATTTGCACTAATGCGCACTAGCACTAATGAGCACTTGAACTAGTGCACTAATGCGCACTTGATCTAATGCACATTAGTGCAAGTAGAATTACATTCTGGTACAAAACATCCGATTCTGTCGGAACAAAAGAGGCCTACCATCCGTGAAACACAGATGGAACGGATTGAAGAAAATCTGTGCGTCCCTAACTGCACCCTGCTGATTCGAGGAGATAGCGCTTTGTTTGCACCACGCTGCAGGCCCATATGTGCAAATGTGTGTTACACAAGCTCCAGGTGCTCCTCCCCCCCCCTTTAAAACAACTTCTGAAGGGGGAATTTGGAGCAGAGAAATGTTAGGTGCTGATGAACCGCTTTAATGCTCTTTCTCACCTCCATCCATACTTCACTTTCTCCCCTTGCCACGTCTTAGCTTTAAATTCCCCCTCTCCCAAAGTTACAATTTCTAAAGGGGAGTGGAGTGGGTGGGAAGTCATCAACGGCTTCCTTACCCTCATTTATGTGTAACGCGCAGTTCGACCCTGAGCATCCAATCTGCAGTGAGTGTTGACGGAAGAACAAGATGGCGCCCCCGCCCATTCCATGTCCAAAAGCCAGCTGGACTGGCAAATGAAGCTGCCTTGAACACTGATGATTGGGACAGTCCTGACTTGGGGGTGGGGGTGGTCCAGAGCAGGCCGCATGGTGCACAGCTTTCTCCTCCCAACACCGTGCGGCTGCCTCCCAGCATCTGCCGCCTGAGGGGACTGCCTCGTTTTGTCTAACAGTAGGACCGGCCCTGCTGCAGGACAGGAGCCCTGTCTTCTTTTGCATCTGGCCACCCTAGAGGAGCTGATTACCATTCTGAATGCCCTATTTATGGAGGCTGTATGTAGACAGGAACACTTTTTAAAAACCTAGCTCAAAATAAGCTCAGTTGGGCATTGCTCTTGTGCATCCATCAACTTGATCTGCAGACATTAGCAAGTTGCAGTGTTCACCTCTGTTCTGTGAAAAGCTTCAGCTGCTGATTTCTGCAGATCAAGCTGCATTTAAAGGCACAGGAGCCAACCTGCTCTATTTGGGTCAGTTGGTAACTTTACCTACATCACATGTTTGTTCTGCTGGCCTGATGTCTTTAAATGTTGCTTTGTAAAGCACCACACATCCTGATTAATTAAGTGCTTTGCACATTAACACCATTTTAATTGATCCCTGACAATACTCCATATGCTTTAAAATCTCTTTGCCTTCTGCTTCTTTGGTGGCAACCTCTTCAGTAATGTAACTGGACCTTTCCTCTTGTTTATCAAGGGAAATTTAATTTACCTAACTCGTGTCTTGCTAAATAATTGGGAGTCTGCCTTGAGAAAACAAGTACGTAGGCATTTCCTGCCCTGCACGTTCCAGGGAAGAGAACAAAAGCACCTTCTAGGACAGAATGAAAAGGGGAAGTTCTGAAAGTTTCATCAGCTGTGAAAAAAGCACCTTGTGTTCCAGTGTTTTTTATTTTTATTTTTATGGGATGCTACAAAACAGGGGTGAAAATGTCCACTTGTGCTGAGCGATTGCAATCCTGACCGAGGAATCATGCCCCTCACTCTCAGCTGGCATTGTGATGTCATTGCCTAACCATATCTGATTGGCTACATGGCTGGCATCATAGCAACATCACACTTACTGTATGATCTCTGATTGGTTGGGATCATTATTCGCAGCAAGAAGATGCTGCTGCTCTGAAAAGAAAATATTGGGGCCAAAGCAGCTGATAATTGGGGAATAAACCAGGCAGCAAAAAAGGCGAGCAAAGGTCTGGGGGAAGAGGGGAGCATTTTGTAGGAGAAATGAAAAGGCCCTAGTGCCTTCAATTGGCAAGAGCCCCCTACCTTCTCCTGGGCCAGCAAGTGCATTATAAACACCATGCAGTAGCCACTTTAAATTCCACCACGTGGTATTCATGTGGAATAACTTACCATGCAGATCAGATGATTTTCACCACCTAATCACACACCTCTCTACCTTTATTTATTTATTGCCTAATCTCAATTTTTTTTTGGGGGGGGAACTCACATGATGAACGCCTGGGCAGCAGCAACTTGCTGTGTGGCACCAGCAGTCAAACAGCCTCCATGGCTTGTATCTATACAAAAAATTTAATCATTTTCAAAATCTGCTCAACTGTTTGGTTGGTTTGATATCATTAGCTCTCTCCGACCGCTAGTTTTTAAGGAGGGCATTTTATATATAGCTTTCATTGTTGTTTCAGTTAACTGTTTTTTAGGGTTGTCATTTCTGCATTTTATTATTATTGTTAGCTGCACTGAACTGCCGGAAATAGGAGGGTTCCAAATTTGTTAAATAAGCAAACAACAACAAAAACTGTCATGGGTGCTCAACCAGTGGATTCTGGGAACTGTAGTTATACGAAGGGCTAGGAATCTCCAGCAGAGAAATCTCATCCCCACACAGACAGACACACACTTTTCAGTTCCTAATCTTCTTTGGGGAAAGCCGTAGCAAGGAAGGGTGTTGAGTTTATTTCCCATCTGCTCCATTGGCACAAATAGGTCCGGATGGTCAGGTATGGAATACGGTTCAGCGACGTCATGGGAGACGACTGCAAATTTGAAAAGTTTCAAATCCCTTTTCATTTCCCTCCCTTGGTCGGAGTTGCCTGCTGCTGCTGCCCGAACGGTGAGCGATTTCCCCTGCTGAAAAAATGACTCTGCTGCCCCAGAGAGAGAGAGAGAGTTCGCACGTACCCTGATTCTACTTGTCACTTGTTCCTGAGCTCAAGCCATTGGCCGTGGTGGCTGGGCATGATGGGAGTTGCAGTCCAACACATCTGGAGGGCACCAGGTTTGGGGCAGTTGGCCCAGAGTGATAAATATTATAATCTATCGGGCAGGGGAGGCTGGTGGCGACGCCTATTTCGGTGGGGCTCCTTTTCCATTGCAGGTTTTGCGGCTTTTATTTCTCCACGGTGCTTCATGGTGGCGAACCTATTTTTTGGGGCGGAGTTCAGCACCACGGACAGCTCCTACAAAGCTCCAAATACAGTCTGCAAAACCTGCAATGGAAAAGGAGCCCCACCGAAATAGGCATCGCCACCAGCAGCAGCCTCCCCTGTCTGTGGGTATTCAGGGCTCTGGTCCTTTAAAAGAGCTGGCCTGGCCGAAGAGGGAAGGGGGCAGTGGTGAAAAAAAAATATGGGATGGTTAAAGAAGAGATGGGGCTATAAAACTAAGAACAAATGTACCTGCAAAAGACTTCGTTCTTTTTACCCGGCTGTCTGGCATGTCTCCTAACACAGTGTTCTCCAACCTTGGGTCCCCAGATGTTTTTGGCCTACAACTCCCAGCATGCCCCAGCCAGTGTAGCTGGCTGGGGCATGCTGGGAGTTGTAGGCCAAAAACATCTGGGGACCCAAGGTTGGAGAACACTGTCCTCTAACACACCTGCGTGCTGCTGGCTGCATTTCAGGCTCCCACCAACCCCCCCTTTTTTCTTTAATTTTTTGCAAAAACAAGCATATGAACCCATGCAAGGTCTTACTGACTCTTTTAAAAATAGGAAACATTGACGGATGCAATTCCGGTGCCTTTGCAGTTTACAGTCGATGACTTCCTTGGGCTCGCTTGCAACCCAGGACCTGAGAAAAAGATTTCATCCCTCTCTTTTGGAGATTTTCCAAATGTTGGCACAGTGAGTGTAAGTCGCCGTGGGAAGCTCAGAGGGCCCCCAAAGCCTTCTGTGATATCTGGCCAACATTCCAGAGCCAGTGCGGGTGTCGTGGTTAGGGCAGCCTTCCCCAACCTGGTGCCCTCCAGCTGTGTGTTGGACTACAACTCCCATCATGGGAGTTGCAGCCCAGCACATCTGGAGGGCACCAGGTTGGGAGAAAGCTGGTTAAAGGCTCAGGACTGCGGGGACACGGCTTCAAAATCCCCGTTCAGCCGTGAAGCTCATTGGGTGACTTCGGGCCAGTCGCAATCTCTCAGCCTGGCCTACCTCACAGGGTTGGTGTGGAAGTAAAGGGAAAAAGAGAGATCATGTAGGCCACCCTCAGCTCCCAGGAAGAGGAAGTGGGGGAGTAACACTAACACGTCATAAATATGCTGGAATAAAGAGAGACAAGTTGTCAAAATCATGGCGCTGTGGGTCTCAGAGGGGCTTTCCCCCACCCCCAGTTAACTATCCAATCCCCAGTCCAGGAGGCTCCAGGCCTGTGACTTCTTCTACCCAGCTTGGAAAGGGTTACAGCCTCTATTCCATTCATGCGCCACTGTTTTCCGCTCACCTACTATATTTCTCTCCCTCTCTCTCTGTTTCTTTTTTCCTTCTTTCTCCCTCGCCTGAGCTCTGATCATTAATCAAGGCCGCTCTGGGAGATGTTGGCGGTGCGGTGGGGGGGGGGGAGTTTGCATGAATTGTAAAAGCGGGGGCTGCTACTGCGGCAGAGGAAGGCTTTCGCCCAGCTTGGGGCTATGCTGGCGAGTCGAGAGGGGTAACAAAAAGAGAGACAGTAAAGGGGGAACCGAAAGAGGCTGAAGGAGGAGGTATTAGGAACAACTTAGTTTTCTGGCTCCAGAAACCCGAGAGGGCTCCTGCGCTCTTGAAGGGTGCAACCCTGTGCACGTCATTTCTTTTTTATTTATTAAGTTCCCCCCACCTTTCTTACAAGGAGTTCAAGGTTCTCCCCAGAGGCAGTGTTAGAGGGTGGTCCGCTAGGGCTTCAGCCCCGAATCTCTGGGAGGCCGTCTGCCCCACCACCCGGCTGTCCAGGGGCACTTGGGGCCCTGAGGATCTCTGTTGCTTCTGAGCCCCCTAGATGAGCTGGCCTTTTGCGCACATGTGCTTCACCTCCTGCTGCCCCCCTTTAAATCTTTCCGCCTGAGTTTTTTCCTGAAATGAAATGCCCTCCTCCTCCTCTCTCTTGTCCATATACCCCTTTTTACAAATAGAGGTGTCCTTAGGAGACAGGGGTCCACACACAGAGACTTTGGAGCATATGCAAATTAGCATATGCAAATCGGTGCTTTTTGTTGTTGTTGCCCTGTGGGCCTGCGCCCTGGATCTTTTGGGTACCTAGCACCACACCCAGTTCTCCCCCACCTTTTAAACCAGGGGTGGGAAATCTATCTCAGCCCGAGGGCTGAATTCAGGTTTGGAGAAGCTTGTTGGGGGGGGGGCATGCTAGGGGTGGGGCTGAATACAAAGTGGGTGGAGCCAAAGGCAAAGAGGTGGGGTCAAAAGTACAATCCCCCCCCAGCATATTTTACCTTAAAACTCTTACTGCTGGCCATTAAGCTTTACGAGAGGCATTTCAACCTTTTAGAATGGGGGGGGGGACCTGCACAAAAGCTGGGAAACCACCGAACGGTTGGTGGTTAGGCAAAAGGGGAAGGGAGCGTAACAACAATAACCCTGTGAGGTAGGCTAGGCTGAGAGAGAGCGAACATAACTGGCCCAAGGTCACCCAGTAAACATCATGGCTGAACAGGGATTCGAACCTGGGTCTTCCCAGTGCCGGTTGGTCTGCTGCTCAAACCACTACACCAGGCTTAGTTCTGAGTGAATATGTATGGACTGCAAGGGTTGCCCTGAAGGCAGATGTTCACCAGGTGCAACAATGCCAACCACAGTTCCTTGAGCGTGGTGACATTTTCTTTTGATTGCAACCCTTAGGGCATGCTGGCTGGGAATGATGGGAATTGTAGTCCAATACATCTGGAGGGCACCAGGTTGGGGACGGCTGGGCTACATTAGAGTTTTTTTTTTTTAACAGACATTCCTTCTTCCTAGGGAATGTTAATTCTGTGATAAGGCAGGACTAGGAATCTCTAAGAGAGAGCCCCATTCCCCTCATCAAACTACAATTCCCAGGATTCTTGGGGGTGGGGAAGCCATGACAGTGGTCAGCCGTGGCAGCACAATCTGAAATAAGTTTCACAGCGGCTGCTGTGAAAAAGGCAAACTCCATGTTAGGCATAATTAGGAAAGGAATTGAAAACGAAACTGCCAATGACATACTGCCCTAATACAAATCTATGGTGCGACTGCACTTGGAATACCGTGTACAGTTCTGGTTACTGCACCTGGAGATTGTAGAGTTGGGGAAAGGGCAGAAAAGGGCAACTCAAATGATCAAGGGGATGGAGCAACTCCCCTACAAAGAAAGTTTACAACAGCTGGGATTGTTTAGCTGCTGAGAAAAAAAGGAGAATAAAGGGAGACATAATAGAAGTGTACGAAATGATGCATGGTGTGGAGAAAGTGGACAGGTAGACATTTTTCCTTCTCTCTCCTAATCCTAGAACCCAATGGGGTGGGTGGGTGGGTCATCCCATGAAGCTGATTAGCAGGAGATTCAGGACAGATAAAAAGAAGGACTTCTTCATACAGCGCAGAGTTAAACTATGGAATTCACTTCCACAAGACGTAACGATGGCCACCAATTTGGATGGCTTTAAAAGGGGATTGGACACATTCCTGGAGGAGAAGGCTAACAGTGGCTGCTAGTCCTGATGGCTACCTCCAGTATCCGAGGCAGTATGTCCATGTGCACCAGTTGCTGGGGAACACGGGCGGGAAGGTGCTGTTGCACTCTTGTCCTGCTTGCGGCTTTCCTGTGGGCAGCTGGTTGGGCACTGTGTGAACAGAA
Source organism: Shinisaurus crocodilurus (assembly GCA_021292165.1). NCBI lineage: Eukaryota > Metazoa > Chordata > Lepidosauria > Squamata > Shinisauridae > Shinisaurus > Shinisaurus crocodilurus. The sequence goes on along the minus strand of JAHFWL010000805.1, from coordinate 83,070 downwards.
TGCTAGACTAGATGGACACTTGATGGCAAAGGTGAAGAGGAGGAATAACTCCAGGGGGCTCTTGTCAGTGGTCCCCTACTGGGGCGTGGGCCCTCGGCAGACCATGCTTACCCTCTACACCAGTCCTGGACTGAGTGCAGGGGCTGACTCATACAAGAGAAACCGAAGAAGTGTATCCTGGAAAGAGCCTACGCTACGCCCCATCTGCAGCCTGCAGAAGCAGACGCTATCCGTGATGTCAGGGGCTACAGGCCAAAACCTTGCCCCGGGTGACTTCTCAGCCACCCTATCGAGATTAATAGAGTTTTGTTGAGAGGCCCTTCGTGGAATGGCTGTTTTGTGATCCTCCATCGTCACATACTCAGACCTTGAAATCAGCCAGCATGCCGAGGCACGCACTTGGCACAAAGACTACATCATGGCAAGGTGAAGCAGCCAGCTTAGACAGCATCCATCTTCTTCATGACTGGAAACCGAGGCACGTGGCAGGGGAAAAGAGGCCCCTAGTTTATCTAGTAGCAGGCATGAGAGGACTGCAGGCCGTTCTCGGCTTAGAAATGCCACAGTACTTCTTGTCCCAAAGGGATTTATAGTCTGCCGTGGATTGAGAAATCTGGGGTTGGGTGTCAGTCGGGGAGATAAAGATTTGAAAAATGAACAATACTGCTGGGGTAGGGGCAAGGGGGAAAGAATTGCCTGGCTGGGTCAGACCATGGGCTCACCTAGCCCAGCGTTCTGTTTCCGACAGGGGTCAACCAAACACCTCCGAGGAGCCCGCAAGCAAGGCATGTTGTTTGCCATCAGCATCTGGTACTTGGAGGTAAAGAAGTGCTTGCCTCTGAACACAGGAATGGAGAATAGGTCTGTCAGTGGCTGTTAGTATAGCTTAAATGCGGCCTCCATGTGCAGAAGCAGTCTATCTCTCAGTGTCAAGTGCTGGCATCGAACAACGGGACAAAGTCATCAGCTGTAGGCGCCGTTTGTTAGCGGCTCAGAAGCACTTGCTGCCGTGCTGCTGGAAATTGAATAGCTGAAAACAGATGAGATGGACTTCTGGTCTAATCCAGCAGCCCCCCCCCCTTCTGTTTTTATTCTGCTACTTGTATCCTCTAATCACGAGGTTTGGACCCGAAACTAGATTTTATGGCTGTTTTATCTATTCCTGTGCTGTTTGTTGTTTTGCGTTGTCTTTCATTTTATTATTTTAAATATTTGTATTGTGATTTATATTTTAACTGTTTCTAGGGCATTTCAGTCCTTAACTGTTTATAATCCACCCAGAGAACATTGGTTATTGGGTGGATTGGAAATGTAATGAATGACTAAATAAGTATTCTAGTCCACAAGACCAACCTTTCCCAACACATCCGGAGGGCGCCATGCTGGCAAAGACTTCACGAGAGCCAACAGCCAAGTCGTTGCTCAAAGTGGACCTCAAGAAAAGTTGGAATTTTCTTTCGCTGTAGCGCTGACAAACATGCATGCTCGGGGTGCAGAGGGTAATGGAGATTCCGTTCAATGCAGCGGATCTCTCGAGGAAAAACTTTGGGAAATGCATGAGAGAGAGAGAGAGAGAGGAAGCCTAGGTACACATATGCATATATACATACACAAGGGCATGGTGGCATCCTTTAGCTTCGAAGGAGGACCCCCTTCCTCGAAACAAAACAAATGGCTTTCAAAAGCTTTCTAATAGACCATAGCGGTGGGGGGTGGGGGGTGGCTCCTTCCCCCCTGTTTTGTCTTTCATGTGTTGACTGAGCCCACCCCTTTGAAATTCCTCCGTTAGCACAAGAGAAGGGCATAGTGGAGGTCAGCCCATGGGGAAGGCCAAGCATCAAAAGGGCAGGCCCACTGGTGGGCCAGGGGGAGGGGCCAATGGGAGCCCCACCCCTGGTGGTGGTGGACAATCCATGGCCTGAGCCAGTGGTATGTGAGGGGGCAGTCAGTTGCTCTCCCCTTGATTTGACCGTTCGTTCGTTTCCAGTTTGGAAACTGGATAATCATGTCCGTGCCAAGGCTCATGGCTCTAGTATGCATGCAAAGCATTAAGCAGGCATTCTGCTTTATTCGGTTTTAAAGTATACATTGATTAAAACCGTGCTTTTATTTTTAATTCTTTAAAAAAATGTATTGACTTTTCTAGTCTTCACCTCAAGCACCTGGAATGGGCTACAGAAATATTTTAGAATTTGACACTTAAAAGAACAAACGGTGAATAGAAACCAGCGCTGAAATCCCGTTGAAATAACTGGGATCAAAATGTATCATTTCATAGTTCCCAAACTTCTGATAGCCAAGAAACACTTGTTTTCTCTGAACTAAGATGGGAGGCACACTCCATTTTTACACCCGGAAGAGGTTTATGTTTAGAGTGGGAAAGCTTGCATCCGGTGTCCCTGTATGAGTCACTGTTTGCATCCCCCCCCCCCGTTTGGAAGGAGGCAAGCTGAGAACAGTGACTCATGGAAAGACACAAAGGGCAGCCTCCTCAGACCACAGGAGATTCCCTGGCGCCTCTGCATTGGGAGTGGCTGAATGTTCGGGTCACACTGGATGCAGAGAGGTGGAAGAACTAGCCATTCCCAAACGCAGGCTGATCGGAAGGCCAGAGCAATGGAATCACTCAGAGACACGGCAGTGAACCTCCTTTATGGGACGGTGCTCTGGGCTCACAGGAGCCTTTCCTTGTTTGATATGTTTATTTTTCGTGACATGGAGTTTGGGAATTACTGGCTTCATTTTGAAACATAAGCTCTGTAGATTTCATTGGCATTTAAGCCCGCCTGTGACATTTCTGTGATATACCATTGCCTAGATGGTAATGCCGGGGGTGGGGTGGGGAACTTTTTGCCACCCCAGCAAAGTAAAAATCCTGGAGTCGTTGCTGTAGGCTGGCTCCGGTGTGCGTTTTGTGTGTCCTACACATGATCCCCCTGGGGAAAGGAATGCTCTCAGTTCAGGCAGTTATTTTGATATGTTGTTAATCTCTTCTAAAGCACACCCTTCGCCTCTGGGTATTGGGGATGTATCGACTGCAATTAAATCCCAGTGAACACCTTCCAGGACTTGTTTATCCCAGACAGGTGGGCTGCATTGGTTCCTAATTAGCGTATTGATCCTGCAGCTCATAATGAGACGTTTCCTTTGAAAATGGCGACACAACTCGGTGCGCGGTGCGCGCAGGGAGCCGCTCGAAAGGAGATTCGGTTGCCGGCTCCTTACGGTGTAAATAGGGGAGTAAGTGGATGGAGAGAATCGACATGGGGTTTTAATCCTAGTTCAGTCCGCTGAAGAAAGAAGGTGAGAGAGAGAGAGAGAGAGAAAGGAGGGAAGGCGGAAGAAAGGAAGATGGCCGCCATCAGCAGTGGGTGGGCTTGGAGGAGTGTACCAGGGTCAGAGACTCTTGAGCTTAGGGTAGCCACTTGAGAATCACTTATGGAAAAAAGAGAGAGGAAATGCATCACCAAAAACTAAGAAAGGAAAAGAAACAGGACAAAAGGGGTCACCAACTTGCATAAAAGAAGTCTAATGTATATAGATTCCATAGATCCAGGGCCGGTGCTACCATTAGGCCAACTAGGCAGCTGCCTAGGGCGCAGGGCTAAAGGGGGCGCCAGAAACGTCTTGAAAAAAAATACAGCACTCTCAAGTGGGAGGGGGGGCGCTAAATATCTGATCTTGCCTAGGGCACCAAACTGCCTTGCACCGGTCCTGCATAGATCATAGAGTTGGAAGGAGCCTACAAGGCTATCGAGTCTTGCTCAATGCAGGAGGGGTCTCCCATCCAAGTCATAACCAGGCCTGACCCTGCTTAGCTTTCCACGCTCAGACAAGCTGAGCCAGCGTGAGCCACAGGCCTGTGTGTCTACATGCAAATTTACAAATAATTATTATTATTTAAATGGAAATACAGTGCATCTCACCATAGTGTAGAAGGCTGTGGCCAGGTGACCGGTGCGCCTTGCTCAGTCTGCTGCCCAGGTGCTGTTGATGGGAAGCTTCATGGCCCAGGTCCTCCTCTGATGTTTCTTTAAACTGTCCCAGTCTTTCAAAAGAGAGGATAGTCCTCCGGGCGGCAGCCCTTGAAGCAGAGGACTGTATTCTGTAAAAGCAGGACTTATGGCCACCCTGGTTGAGATGCGGACCACTGAGCCCTGCCACCCTCTTTACTGGCGCACGCGCGTGGGCTGTGATCCGCAGAAGCATCAGGCACCTTTGGCGCAATCTGCAGGCATAGATTTCATAAATGGATGAAATTGGTTGATTTGATTTCTATCCTGCCTTTCCTACTAGAACAAATGGCACCCAAGGCAGCTCATGATAATAAAACCAAGATTAAGACGAAAACATAATGAAAACAATCATGCAAACAAATGAACTAATCGCACAATTAAAAATGCAACAATAAAAGGAAGAAATAAAGCGCACCCAACCCAACAGAACTCCCTTCAAACAGCAGACCGGCTGACGTGCCAAAAGCTGGCCTGGATAAATACATCTTTGCCTGCCAGCGGAAGGACAGCAGAGAAGGACCCAATCTAGCCTCCCTCGGCAGGGAGTTCCAGAGGTTGGGAGTGTCCACCGAGAAGGCCCTCTCCCGTGTCCCCACCAAATCTGCCTCTGATGATGGTGGGACTGAGAGAAGGGCCTTCCCAGTAGATCTTAAAACCCGAAAGCAACCCTTTGCCCTGGAAGCCCCTTTTCCTAATCTCAAGGTGTTTTTTATTTTATTTTTATTTATTATATTTATTTATTATATTTATACCCCGCCTTTTTTCCTGCAAGGAACCCAAGGCCACTTACACAATTCTCCTCCTCCTCTATCCTCACAGCAACCCTGTGAGGTAGGTTAGGCTGAGAGCCAATGACTGGCCCAAAGTCACCCAGTGAGTTTCATGGCCGAGCGAGGGCTAGAACTCGGATCTCCCGAGTCCCACATGTTGCACATCGGGTGTGTGTGTGTGTATGCTAGGTACCCAAAAGATCTGGGGCTCAGGCCTGAAGGGCAAAAAAAAAAATGCACAAATTTGCACATGCTAATTTACATATGCTCTAAAGTCTCTTTCTGTGTGTCTGTAAAGGACCCCGTTTCCTAAGGACACCCCATTTGTAAAAAGGGATGGATAGACGGGAGAGGAGGGCAGTTGATTTCAGAAAAAAACCCTCAGGCAGAAAGATCTTTTGGGGGGGGGCAGCAGGAGGTGAAGCACCTGTGGGCAAAAAGCCAGCTAGTCCAGGGGGATCAGATGCAACAGAGATCCTCAGGACCCCTGGACCTTTATTTCAGCAAGTGCACCTGGACAGCCGGGGGGGTGGGGCAGAGGGCCTCCCACAGATCTGGGGCTCCCAATGAAAGATTCAGGGCTCCAGCCCTAGTGGGCCACCCCCTAACACCGCCTCTGTTGCACATTCTCATGGGCGGCATCTTCATTAAAAAAAAAGAAAAAGACCATGGGTGGGCAAAATTAAGAGCGGGAGGCCCACAAAACCCCCGGAGCCCATGGTGGAAGAAAGATCAGACTTCCTCCTCCTCTAATCCGCCCTTGGGCCTGTCGGGAATAGTTGCTCCACAGGAACCACCACATCCAGTTCTCCTTGCCTTCCCGCCCTCCCCCTGTATAAATCTGTAGTAACTCCACTGGAGTAATGGGAATCTCAACAGACGCAAAACCACTGTAAGCGTGACCCAAATCCCGGCCAGCAGAATGTATTGGCAGACATGTAATTTTCACAATCCATCTCGACGGCCCTCTTACCTAATAATAAATCAATCACTGTGATGGATAACCGTTTCTGCCGACTGTATTATTAATAGATCTAGGGAGGCATCCTTCAAGCGGCTGGTGGTTGGAATGGGATCAGACTCCCACTGCTGGGCAGTGGGCAATTCCAAGGCTGTTTTATTATGATTATTGTAGGAGCGGAAACATCTAAAGTTTGCTTTAAAGGGGGCGGGGAGGCAGAAAAACAATCTGGGTTTCCGAATAACTTCTTCCCAGCAAGAGCCATCGTCAGTCAATGTCCAGGGAAACTTTGAGCAGTGCTTAATATACCCACAGGTTTTTATTTTTTATTTATTTATTTATTTATTTATCCTCCTCCTCCTCCTCCTCCTCCTCCTATTTATTTATTTATTTATTTATGTATTATATTTATGAATCGCCCATCTGGCCAGACATCCGGCCACTCTGAGCGATGTTCAGTCCAATAAAATACATGGGGACACACACACACACACACACACACACAGTATGAAACACAATTAAAAACAGTACAAAACTTAAAAATCCTAACCCACCCCATATTCCTGCCTGAAAAGCCATGTTTTTAATGCCCGGCGGAAGCTAATCAAGGAAGGGGCATGGCGGAGGTCACTGGGGAGAGAGTTCCATAAATTGGGGGCTGCCACAGAAAAGGCCCTCCTCCTAGTCCCCACCAGCCTGGTTTATCTGGCTGATGGGACAGGGAGAAGGCCGTCCGTGGCAGATCTTGTTGTGCGGCCTACTTGATGTTGCTGGAGGCGCTCCTTGAGATAAACTGGACCGGAGCCGTACAGGGTTTTAAAGGTCAACGCCAACACCTTGAATTCGGCTTGGCAAACAACTGGTAGCCAGCCAGACCCTGCTGTCTGGCAGAGCAATATGACAACTGCTTTGTTGCAGGACCAATTCCTTAATGAACAAGGCAAGCAATTGGGGTGAGAGAGTTGGGTTTGGGCAGTGGTATAGTGGAGCCGGGGCTTGCAGAGATGCAATACTGGGACTATTTTATTGGCAGGGATGCTGGCATCATCAGCTCCCCCCCCCCCAGGATTCCCTGTTCCCTCTGTACAAGGGGACAGTTAAGAACATAAAAAGAGCCCTACTGGATCAGACCATGGGCCCGTCTCATCCAGCATTCTGTTCCCACAGTGGCCAACCAGCTGCCCATGAGAAACCCACAAGTAGGACATGAATGTAAAAGCTCCTGCCCGCCCATGTTCCCCAGCAACTGGTGTACACAGAAGTCCCCTGCCCCAAGGAGCCTGTAATCTAAAATCAGACATAGGTGAAACAGTAGAGCAGTGCTTCTCAATTATTTTCTGTCATGCCCCCCCTAGGAAGAAGAAAACATTTCGCGCCCCCCGCGTGACTGTAAATAGTATCATTTGTCTATAAAATTGTTATAAGTACACCTCTGCATAACACTGTATCCTTATTAACGTATAAGAGAATAAAAAAAGAAAGAAATGTGGATCAATTTACAACAAAGAATAGCTTTATTAACTGTAGCAGAAAAGATTTAAAGGAGCACAGGATTTAAAGGAACACAATATTAAAAAAAAACTTTTAACTGGTCAAAAGTTTTATTGGCAGGGATGCTGGCATCATCAGCTCCCCCCCACCCAGGATTCCCTGTTCCCTCTGTACAAGGGGACAGTTAAGAACATAAAAAGAGCCCTACTGGATCAGACCATGGGCCCGTCTCATCCAGCATTCTGTTCCCACAGTGGCCAACCAGTTGCCCATGAGAAACCCACAAGTAGGACATGAATGTAAAAGCTCCTGCCCGCCCATGAGGTCAAACGACCCCCCCTTTACGGAGCCTCGCGCCCCCCCTGGGGGGCCCGCCCCACTATTTGAGAAGCACTGCAGTAGAGGAAGGGGAGGGAAAGGAAGGCAGGTAAACAGTGAAGCAATATGCGGTTGTCTCCATGGGCAAATCCGTCAGTTTCAATTTCTCATTTTTCCAATCTTAAATTCATTTTAATCCCAGTTCCACATCAGTTTAAGTTTTTTATTTTTATTTTTAAAAAATTGTATGAAAATTTGTACACATTTTTGTGAACATTTCTCCCAATACATGGATTTTTGTACACAATTTTGTCTAAGGTACGCACTTTTGAAAGCGGCTTCTCCCGACATATGCACCGCATTTTTTGATCGGAGAACTCCACTGCAAAATTCGGAGAACTGTGAATTTCAAAGGGTAAATCCACCCGAGTTGGCGCAGAGCTTTGAAAGTGCAAAAGTAGGAAAGTTGGCATTGAAATGCGAGCGGAGCGGTAGCATCTCTGCTGGTACGCATGCTTAGTTATAGGCTGAATTGCAGAGCGAGAGGGCGTGTGATCTAGTGGGTTGTGCCAAGGCTCGATGAAAACGGTGCCTTTTGGAGAGGGATCCGAATACGCTAAGAGGAGTGCAGTGGTGTAGAACAGCTGAGGCTCGCAGGGACACAGCACTGGCACTCTTTCACTCGCGGGGGCACTGATGTCCTCTGCCACCCCCCTCAGAATTGCCTGTTCCCTGAGTTGAGCTGCAATCCTCACAGTAGCTCAGTGTTCTCCAACCTTGGGTCCCCAGATGTTTTTGGCTTACAACTCCCAGCATGCCCCAGCCAGCTATGCTATGCTGGCTGGGGCATGCTGGGAGTTGTAGGCCAAAAATATCTGGGGACCCAAGGTTGGAGAACACTGCAGTAGCTGGTGAGAAATTAATTTTCCCAGCAACAATATATCCCTCCCTGTTGTAATGCCAATTACGTTTGGGGGGCCTGGTTCGTGAATGGGGAATGAAGACCCCTTAGCTTTACAGAAGTCCTGCTCCTGGTGGAGATGTAAACCGCAAGAATTGGCTTGTTGAAATGGATCAACACAGCTGCCGGAATTTTTGGACTCTTCTTGGGGACATCTCATGATTTACCGATACGGCTCCTCCTTTTTCAGTTGTCGCCACCAGCAGCCATTTCAGCAGGCTGTGTGGAGGGAGATGAGCGGGGGAGCAGGGCCATCCCACCAGCCCTGCTGAAAGACTACTTCACTTTTTCCTCTTCCCTCCCCCTTCCTCTTTCCTTGCGTGCCGTGTCTTTTTAGATTGTAAGCCTGCAGGCAGGGACCATCTTGTTTTACTGACTGCACGTGAACCTTTTTGGCTGAGCGGTGGGATAAAAAGACTTTAATAAATAAATAAATAAATGCAGGGGGGACCCCCCCCAATACAGGAATATTCATACAAATAGTCCCCACTCCCACTTGCAGCCTGAAGTGGTAGGAGAAAGACAGGAGAAAGAAAGAAAGAAAGAAGCATTACTTCCCAAGACTGCATCATGTATAGAGGGATTCTGTTAATCCCACACTCTTGGTTCAAGGAAGGGAAAAGGAGGGGGTATCCAAAGCATTTAATCTTTGTTCTTGAGAATGCAGTTCACAGGTGAAGCATTTAACACCTAAAGCCTTACCCCTCTTGTTTCCTGCCCACTTTCAAAGCCTTTTCTATTTAACATGTTGGCGAAACTGGGATGCTGTCGAACTGCACTGTCCCATCCGCCAGTCACTGCCCTGAGTTTAACATTTCATTGTGTTTCTCCTGGGTTCTGCCTCCCCCCCCCCCCCGCCTTCTCTCCTTTTGGCAGAGTTGCTTGGCATATGGGGAAAAAAACCCTGCTAGTTCCAACACTCCATCCACCCTATTATCAATTAGGGAGCAAGTGATAAATTCGACACAGCTGGGGGCGTTTTTGTCCTTTTGTTGAAATGTACAGAAACCAGACTTCCCGTGGGTTTGCCTTCAGATGATGCCTAAGGATCACAAAATAGAATTCCTCCCCCCCTGCCGGGGTCAAAGTGCACCTAGATTTGGGAAACAGTGGGGTGCGAAGTCGAAAGGGAGAAAATGCGGGTTTAAAACATTGAGCAGTTTCTTTCCCAAAACATCTTTTTGCCTTGTCGAGAAAGCTGGAAAAGCTGAAAGAAAGAACCAAGAGAAGCAAAAAGATAATGTAAAACAGAGTAGGCCTGGGAATTAACATATGTGAATGATGTAACTCAGGTGGTAAGAAATCTATCACTCATGTGAAATATTTGTGTGAGTCTGGGAGGCAGTGTTCCCCAAAGTTCTGATAGTTGAAAAAACACACCACTATATTCCCCTGTATTAAAATCAGAGGCACAACTTGATGCTTATACCAGAACAGATTCACTTTTTGAGCACGTAAGAGGAAGGGATGCCTGCTTTCAGGGGGAGCCTGCGCAAGTCGCTGTCCTGAATGTGAGTGGAAGGAGGCACGGCCAGAGCACTGACTCGTGCAGGGATGCAACAGGCAAGCCACCTCTGAGTGGGTGATTTACCGTGTCTCTGCACTGGGAATGACGGAATGCTCTGATCTCACCTTTGATGCAGTGGCGCAGCAGGCAGACAGGACAAACTGCTCCTTTCAGAGGGTGATTGGAAGGCAGCAGCAACGGCTCTCTCCAGGGTTTCAGGCAGGAACTTTTCCAGCCCTACCTGGAGATGCCGGAGATCGAACCTGGGACCTTGCGCAGGGAAAGCGGGTGCTTTACTGTTGAGATGTGGTCCTTCGCCCTTTAGGAGAACCTCTGTGATATTCTCTAGAACAGTGTTCTCCAACCTTGAGTCCCCAGATGTTTTTGGCCTACAACTCCCAGCATGCCCCAGCCAGCTATGCTGGCTGGGGCATGCTGGGAGTTGTAGGCCAAAAACACCTGGGGACCCAAGGTTGGAGAACACTGCTCTAGAAAGACCGCCTTGTAGGCTCCTTCCAACTCTATGATCTATGAAATCTATGAAATCAGAGATACAAACTGGGGAGACCCGCATTTGAATCCTTGTTCAGACTTACGTTTGCTTGAGTAAGTCATGGAGGATAAATCCGCCAATGACTCTTAGCCATAATAGCCCCGGGGAGATCCTCCTTGGAGCAGTATACCTCTGTGTACCGTTTCCTGGAGACAAGCAACAGGGCCATCACCCCCCTGCTTGTGAGCTTTTGGCTGGTTCCTGTAGTGCAACAGGAATGTCTGTGTACCACAAACTGGTCCTAATCTTGGCGTTCTTTGTCTGTCCTTGTACATTTTGAAATAGGTTTGCCGTCGTTTTCCTTTTTATGTGTTTTGTCAAGTTTCTGTTAAGGCTTAACCTGGCCTTCGGTGGAAAAGAGAGAACAAATCTCAGGATGTCAGAGAATAACAGTGTTATTCTTCAGAGTAGGCCACACTAGTGTTGGGCTACTTTGAAGAATAAAACTTTTATTTCCCGACAACCTGAGACGACTTCTCTTTTTTCAGTCGGGTTATTTTGGATGTTCTCCAGTTTTGTCTTACCCTTAAGCCCGCTTTCCCCAACCCAGGGCCTTCCAGGTGGGTCAGACTACAAACCCATAATCCCTAATGCCCGTGCTGGCTGGGAATGATGGGAGTTGTAGTCTGACCCATCTGGAGGGCCCCAGGGTTAGAGAAGACTGGCTTAAGGTGCAATCCTATGCAAGTTTAGACAGAAAAAAAGGCCTACAACTCCCAGCATGCCCCAGCCAGCATAGGCCTTTTTTCTGTCTAAACTTGCATAAGGTTTGTGCACTTAGCCTTTTAAAACAGTTGTAATGAATAATATGGTGTAGGAAACTGTCCTAGTTCCCTCCCCGTTGTCAAAAGAGACCTTTTGGTGAGGAAAAGCTCTGAAATCTATCTGGCAGTAATCAGGGTGGGAGAATAGTTGTTCGTGCATATTTACACAGACCAAAGCATACACACACACTGAACGTTTTCATTCATTCCAGCCCGTCTTTGGATTGTACCTTCATACCTCTTTACTCATTTCTTTCCAAAACTGAGCCAGCAATCTCCTTCTATTTTTTTTTTTTCCTTTGGAAGGATGAAGGGTGTATGGGGAAAATATTGCAAATAAGAGAGGAGAATTATTGCAATCCCTCTCACCCCCCCCCCCCGGCAATAAAAATCATTTTCTTAGAAGGAAGATCTGTACTATGCGTTTAGCAGTGCCCTTTCCCATCTCTTCACCCCCTCTTTCTCATTCTCTCTCTCTCTCTCTCTTTCTCTGCAGTTCTATCCATCTTTGCGAGAGTTTATTTTCCTAAAGGAACCCTGACACTAATTGTCTTCCTAAATAAACGGGTCTGATAAATATTTAACAGTACGGCAGAGAAGCAGAGAAGGCGGTAAAGCGGTACACTCCAGTCATAACAGCCAAGCAAAATAAATGAATCGGGTTTTGCTGATAGGGGGTTAAAAAATTTCCTTTGCCGATCCCATTGTATGGGTCAAAATTGCTTTATTGTTTTAAGTTGTTGTTGTTGTTGTTGTTGTTTTAAAAGAAGAAGAATTAAAGAAGGATTTCACAGGGTTCTTCTCACGAATCAGCTTGCTAAATTCCGTCTGACCATTGGCATGAGGAATTTTTGTGCTCTCCACCTTTAACCTCCCTCCCGCCCGCCCCCCGCCCCCACAAAAAGCGTTTTGCTGAGTATTGCAAGGGCACAATCCACTGGGACGTTCTCCTGTGCAAACCTCATTGAAATGAATGGGAGCAGCACAAGAGCACTACTCTTGTGCAAACATAATTGGAACGAATGGGCTCCAGTGAAGCTCACACAGGAGAATGGGCTGGTGGATCATGCCCCCGACTTACTTTCTTCTGATAGCTCGGGGCTAATTTTAAATTTCAAAAAAATCAACAGCTCAAAGGATCCCCCCCCCCACCTATTTTTGGTGTTAGCCATGTTCAAAGTATTTTTGAGAAATCATTTTTCTTTAATGATCATATTATAGCATTCTCTTAATTTTTGCATTGGGTCTGGTGCAATTCATTTTTTACGGTTCTCAAGGGCCACAATTAATAGACTACATCCCCCCCCCTTTTTAAATGGGAGTAGAGCAAAAGGATGCTATCAAAAAGAATCAAATTTATTTATTTATTTATTTCTATGATTCTATACTCTTTTTGAAAATAGCCTCTTCCGTTATTTTATTTGCTCTGTTGGGCCATGTACAAGGAAAAACTGAACAGTGCTTATTCTAAAGATTTCTCTATGGGGAGCTGAACTTTCCAGCCAAATGGGTCATTCTCTAGCTGAGAATAATACAGATCTTGGGAGTCATTAAAAGTTACAAAAATATCAGAGTCTTGTGGCACCTTAAAGACTAACCAATTAACTGAGTCTGGCATAAGCTTTCACGGACACTACTAGCCACTTCGTCGGATGCATCTGATGAAATGTACAGTGTCCACGAAAGCTTATGCCAGAATCAATAAATTAGTCTTTAAGGTGCCACAAGATCCTTCATTGTTTTTGCTGCTCCAGAACAAGGCTACCCATCTGGAAATTATTAAAAGTTACAGTTATCGGACTTCCCGAAAGGGGGGGGGGGCGGATCTGGATTTATTTTATTGATTTTTGAATGCAGGTGAATCTTTAGTGTTTTATACTAGCCTTGTGCAAAACTGTAGCAAACTCCTGGACGGTTCCTTTCCCCACTGGCTCTGGCCTTTTGTTCAGACCTGTGGCAATTGGCCTCCCCAGCCCAGGCAGACAATCGGAATCTCCCTCCCCACCTTCTGGCTCTACATTCTCCCCTTGCCTTCTGCATCTTTGCTGTGTCGACATTTAGTGGTGATTTATTTATTGTATTCTCCATGCTCTTCCTCCTGTTTGCATACGCTTGTTCCCCTCTTACTATGCAGAGGCCTCTTGAGGGGGAAATGCTCACATCTCCCCCTACACACACACACACACACACACCTCCCAGTAATATATTTCTGCGAGAAAGTGGCATCTTAAATCCAGTCCTTCAAAAATCCTTCGTGTCTTTGAAGGCAGGGCAGTGGAAGGGACACACACACACTCAAGAACCAATTTCTGTGGCTGGCCCGACCACACAAGCAGCCCAAGTAGAAATATTGTTAGGAGGATCAGTAATTCAGCATCTTTTGCATCTCTAAGCATCATGTCCCAGCATCCTCTTGATATTGTGGGTGCCCTTCCTGTATCTCCTTCCTTCCTTCCTTCCTTCCTTCCTTCCAGGGTCTAACAGAGCTTTATAAAATGATCAGTGGAGTTCAGAGAGGGCAATTCTTCTCCCACCCTCATAACACGGGAACTTGTGGCTTGCCTTCCCGAAGAAGAAGAAGAAGAAGGTTGGCAGGAGGTTCAGGACTGACCAAAGGAAGGACTTCTTCATACAACCCAGAATTAGCTTGTGGAATTCACCACCACAAGGCGGCCACACCCTGAGATGGATCTGAAAAGCGATGAGGGCCAATGCACAGAGGAGAGTTCTATCAACAGCTACTCGCCACGATAGCTAAATGGAGTTTCCATGTAAAGAGGCAGGATACTTCTAAATGCCAGCGGTTGGGGACGAAGATCTGGGAAGAGCTGCTGGCTTCACATGTGCCATAATAATGAGCTTCCTAGAAGCATCTAACTGGTCATATTGGAGACAGAATACTGGGTTAGTTAGACCCTTGGCATGTTCCTTCTTTTCTTATTCTCCTCCTATCCATTCCCTCTGTACACTCTCTCTCTCTCTCTCTCTCTCTTTCTATATATATATATATATTCTCTCTCTCTGTTTCAGATTCCTTGCTTCCCCCCCCCCCCCCCCGAATTCAAAGTACATGGACTTGTTTGTTTAATTGCCAGCCTGTAACTTCCCATCGCCTTATCAGCCCCGGATCTGAAGGAATTAATTGAGTGTTAACGCATTTTATCTTTGAACAAACGAGGCCCCCAAATCTCTCCACTAATTGCCTTGGCCTGGCTGAGAGGCGGTAATTATCTCTACATTAGCTGGAAATTTCTCCCCTGACTTGGAAAAGAGCAAGGAGGGGAGGGGGGTGGAGAAAATAACTGTGCAGCGGCAAAAAGGGAAAGTGGGGAGGGAATCTACGTTACAACCACGCAATCTGGGTTCACGTCAACTCAACCCGCCCCCCCCTCCCATAAGAAGTGCACTGCGGGATTCGGCCAACGCTCCATCTTGTCCAGTGCCCTGTTTATTGCCCTCCCTGTGCTTAGCCCAGACAGAGTGGGTTGCAATTGCATCCAATGTTAGTCTGACTTCAGCCCCATTCATTTGAACGGGTCTACTCTAAGTAGGACTAACATTGGAGCCAACCTATTGGGTTGGATCCAGATTTAAGCTAGATCGACAGTACTGGCAGGAGTGGACTGCCTCGCCCCCTCCTTCCCTGAAAATGGTACGCAGAGAATCAGGAAAACCTGCAGAATGGAGTGGGCTGCGTGATGTGGTCGTGGTGTGGGGGACGGGATCCCCCAAAACCGGGCAGAGGGACCTTCTGCGAGCGGAGTCCTTCCTCTTGAGGAAGGCAGACCCCAGATCCAGCCCATGGTGTCCAAATGCAATCTTTGTACTGGAAACAGGGGAGACTGGTGGTGACTCCTATTTCAGTGGGGCTCCTTATCCACTGCAGGTTTTAGAGCTTTTATATGGAGCTTTATCAGAGCTATCCATGGTGCTGAACCCCATCCCCAAAATAGGTTCACCACCACACAGCACCATGGGTAGCTCCAAAAAAGCTCCAAATACAAGCTGAAAAACCAGCAATGGATAAGGAGCCCCACTGAAATAGGAGTCACCAGCAGCCATCCCCCGACTGGGAATCTTTTCAAGGGTGGTGGTGGGGAAGCGATTGACATCCAGGTTTGTCAACAGGGAGTGCTTCTATCGGCGCCAATGGTAGCTCCCCATTTCAGGGCTAATATCAGCTTCAGGGGAGTACAGCAATGCTGAGGGTTATGTGCTTCTTGTCCCCACATGCAGCCGTCTCGATTTTTGCTCAGAGCTCCCCCGCCCCAACTCCCGCGGACAGAATAAAAGGGGGAGGGGAAACAAAACCCCAGACACGTTAAACACATTCATTCATGCATTTAACGTCACACATCTCTTTTGGCCTGGTGCGGTGCCTGTCAGTCATGGAGATGCGATTGAAGGGTGTGGGATAAACGAAATATTTACGAGAAATGAAATCAAGGATACGCGTGTTTGCAAACACACGTCTGCCTCATTCAGGCTCAACGTTTCTGTGGACCTAAACTTTTAATCCAGCCTTTCCCCAAGCTGGGGCCCCTCCAGATGTGTTGGACTACAAAGCCCATCCTAGCCGGGGATGATGGACGATGTAGTCCAACACATCTGAAAGGCCCCAGGTTGGGAAATGCTGACTTAGGGAGCAATCCTGTGCATGTTTCGACAGAAAAAAAAGTCCTACAACTCCCAGCATTCCCCAGCCAGCCATACTGGCTGGGGAATGCTGGGAGTTGTCGGATTTTTTTTTTCAGTCGAACCATGCATAGGATTGCACCCTTTGTGCGTGAAGTGGCAAGTTTGCTGAGCAATGGTGTAGAATGCTGCTCCCACTTTCCTCCTTTAAACTCTGCTAAGTAAAAGGATTGGGGATTATTCTTATTTTTTTCCCCTTTCCTTTTTTCTTTTTTAACCTGAAAATCCAAGACGGGGGCCTAGATGGATGGGGTGCAGAGATGGGACGACAGGATCCTGCAGGCAAGGGCCTTTCTTGTGGCAGCATGCTGGACCTCTTACACAAGTGGAGGCCAAACTCTTTAGCACAGGGGTGTTGAAGAGCTGATACTGTGTGAACAAAAAGACTGTGATGTGTGAATGAAGCCGTACAGGGGCCATTTGCAGCTTCGATTTAGCGTGTCAGTTTCGGGAGGGGGGAAACCGCGTCCTGCTTCCATTCCTAAACTTAGGACGTATTTGTCATGGAGGAGATGGGAAAAGGTGCAGGTTTGGATGGAGCCCTCTTGTAAACAAATAACCTCTGATCCGATGAAGTTACTGATGATGGCGTGTATTATTATTTTTTTCTGTGCAAGGGTTTCTGTAAAAATTATTTTTCCCCATTACTTTTTTTTTAAAAAAAAAATCATTTTTTTTGCACACATTTTTGCCTTGTAGGACAGATGAGCCCCATATAAGAGAAACATTTTCCATCCACACAGAAGAGAGAGCCCCTAACCCAATTGGACAAGACTCCCCTAGAATGGTTTTTTTCCCCAGTCGCAGGCAAGAATCCTGTTAATAACCCTATTAATTAGGGCTATTAATAATAACCCTATTCATTAATAACCCTATTAATTAGGGCTGTTTGCTGATTAAGGGTGCAATCTTATGCATATTTAGACAGAAAATAGTCCTACAGTTCCTAGCATTTCCCAGCCAGCTGTGCTGGCGAATTGTAGGACTTTTTTCTGTCTAAACATGCATAGGACTAGGCCCTAAAGCATTCTTGTTGATTAATTACTGCCTTTTAAAAAATCGTTTGCATTTAAATTTATTTGCTTATTACCAGCCCCTTAATATAGATGCCTTTTTTGAGATCTTGATGGAAGTGTGAGATAAGTTTACAATGCAACAAACAAAAGTCTTTTCACATTTTCTGTTTCATGCCCTGTAACATGGGAAGACCAGGGTAGCTTCACCAAATACAGTCACTCCTCAAGTTGCAGACCCGCTGATCAACTGCAATTTTAATGAATTAATTAAAATGAATTAAAAACCCCACCCCCACCGATGCATTTAATACTAATCAAACTGATTAAGGCTCATGACCGGAGTAATAATAAGGAACTGAGTGAGCATGTGCAGAGTGCCTTTTCTTCACCACTCAATAACCGCAGCCAGCAGCAATGGGATTCTAGTTCGGAGGCCGTGTTTTATAGGCCTCTTTGAGCCCCAGTTTGGATCACTGGCAGCGATGTCACAGTTGTGCGGGCTGTCCATAAAACATGGACTGGATTGTCCATCCTGACTTTAGTATCGTTGTATTCCTAAATCTGTGATGCAGAATTTTTAAAATATATGTCATGGTATTATTTCTTTCTCCTCCTGCTGCATAGCTTCCTTTCTTCCTGTGTTGTTTCCTTTACTTAGTGATTAAAAAACCCAACCCCCCCGCCCCCAATTTCTCCCTTTCTGCACACATTCCTCTGTAACACATTTCAAAATGTAGCTGTGTGGTACAGCTTACAGTTCACATATGAGGATCGACTAAATAAATGCGCCTTTCTCTTTTCCAAAGCAAAGGGCGTATTCGAAGCGCAGAGGCGTAGTGCAGCTTCATCCGTCTTCTTGGGGGGGGGGGGAATTCCCTTGCAAGTCACGATCTGGTGGATGCTGCGTTGGAAAAGAAGAGGCAGCGAGAATGGATATTTTAGGGCAACGCTGCAATTTGTGTTCAGCGTGGGGGGACACTGGGAGTCTACTGGGAGGTGCCATGGGGCTAGAGATGGGGGAGAAATTTGTTCAGCCCACATTTTATTTATCTATTTATTACATTTTTGAGAGCTTTGGATTACGTTTTAATGCAAACTTACCTAATTTTGTACCTTTGAACCAATACACGAACTGAAACTTTTGTGATGGAGTTCTCCAGTAATAATTTTAAAAGTGTACAAAATTGTGTACATTTGGGAAAAGTGCACACCAAAATGTGTATCTTAGTAAAAATAGCATGCAAAAATGTATTACTTACAATTGACGAGATTTATATGCCGCTATGCATCCAATAAAATATCCAAGCAGCAAACAATAAAAAGGGGAGGAGATGATAACAACAGTAATTGAAATACAGAATTAATACTGTTAAAATCAGACTGTACCAATAAAACCACGGCTGGTTAGTCATAGATTCATAGATCATAGAGTTGGAAGGGGCCTCCAAGGCCATCGAGTCCAGCCCCCTGCTCAATGCAGGAAACTAGAGGAGGGGTCTCCCATCCAAGTAATATCCAGGCCTGACCCTGCTTAGGAAAGGCTTCTTTAAATAAAGGAGGCTTGTCTAAATAAAATGCATTATAATTGCTTTAAAAATATGTATATTAGGCAAAATTGCATACAAAAATGCATATGAATTTCTCAGTTCGGGCCCAACCAATGCTAAGATTGGAAAAATCCCCAAAGTTCGGGACAAACCGAACTTAAGATTGGAGAAATGAAAAACTGAGAGAAACCAGAATTGGCAGCCATCCGCCCCTCTGCCTTGTGGTGAGTCTCTTGAGGCAAAGGAGATGGGGTAGACGGTCTTCCCAGGTTCCAGCATGGCTCCATCCATCTCCACCAGGCACCTCATTGGTTTGTCCTTGGCTGGCCCAGCTCTAAATGCTTCCGGGGGCAAGCTTGGTCCTTTTGCTTGGCCAACAGCTGGATCTTGGCCTGGCTGATACGGCACTCTAGGCATGCTCAAGCAGTACTCCCCTCCCTGTAGCTATGGCCCTGCTATAATGAAAGAACGTTCCTTCTGATGTGTTTGGGCCCAGCAGGGATCAAACTCTTGAGATTCCCATTGCCTCCTTTGATTGGAAGTCTCCAGGCAGATCTTCTGGGGATCTTCAAGAGGCCTCTGAGAAGATCTGACTGCAGGTTGACATTGCTTCCCCACCCCAATCCTGGCAAAGGCAAAGCATGCATTGTATAAACAGAAAAACAAAGTTAAGATAGCAGAAGTGGCCCAGCATCTGTCCCTTTCTCTTGACAAGAAAGCCACTTGGCTAAGCTTCACAATAATAAACAAGGGGAGAGCACCTCAAGAGCATGTTAACAGCAGTTGTGAAGTGGAGAGAATTTGAAAGAGAGAGAGATGTCCCAGCCCTCTGTGCCAAGTGGCTGAAATAACAGTCTTTTCTTTCGTATGAATTCTTCCAAAAACCTGCCCATGTCAGGGGCAAATATCTCTCCTTGAACCCAAGAGACCTCTCAGCTGATTGAAGCGGGTTAAGGAGTTTGTTCAAACTGAATGTTTTTGTGGAGAGAAGGAATGGGGAACTTGTGGCCCTCCAGATGTTTTGGCCTACAACTTTCATTAGCTCTCACCAACATAGCCCATGTAGGGGGAAAGAAGGCTGCCATCATCAACCCATTTGCTCTGGAGCAGTCCCATTGAGTTGGATGGATCTACTCTAGGGTAAACAGGTTGTGGATTGTAGATCCAAGAAGGGGGGGATCTGCCCGCCTGCCCATATCCAAATATCCAATGACCATACCAGAAGATATTCTGGTGAATATCGTTGTGGGGGAAAGTGGATCGAAAGAGGTTTTTGTTACTCTCTCATAATACTGGAACTCGGGAGTCATCCAGTGAAATTGATTGGTTGGGAATCCAATACAGATGGCAAGGGAATCTGTAAATTTTGGTTTCTCCAATTTGTGGAGTTCCCTGCCACAAGGTGTGGTGATGATGACCATTGGTTGAGATGGGTTTAAAAGGCTGTTATTGAACAAATTTCTTCCCCATCTCTAGGGGTAGCATATGATGATATTTTCTCCATAGATTGAGCAGGGCTCCTCTTACGTTTCTCCAGTTCTGCCCCTAATAACATCCAGGCCCTGAATTTTAAGTGATAGAAACTTGATTTTAAGTGATATACATTTAAGTCAAATGTATATTTTACGTTTATAGACTTGTGCGGGGAACACCTATTTCCACCTGTTTTTGAACACATTGATCTGAGTGATTACTTCCCAGGAAAAGTTATCATGTGATAACTATGGATACTGCATAGTCATTTCTGCCATCTTTCAAGATGGCGGTCATTGCCTGGGTGTTAAGAGCATTGCTTGGAGGACCCAGCATGCTCCTGGGCAAAGAAGAGCATCCCTCCCATTTGAGAGCAGCTGTAAAATCTAAATAGTTTTACCTCTTAGAATATCCTCACTGCAGCATAGCTTTACCAGGCCCCTCTGGATAGCCTATTGCTGGGGGTCTCCAACGTGGCGCCCATGGGCGCTAAGGTGCCTGTAAACATCTCCCTCGGTGCCTGCCAGGCTCCCTGGCCCTTCTGTTTTTAATTTTATTTCTTAGGACCTTAAAAAAGTAATATTTTCACCTGGGAGGCTGGCTGGCATGCTGTAAATCAAAGTGCTGCCTCCAGTGCCATCTTTATTTCAGTTCAAAAGAGTGTTTTTGTGTTTTGGAGTTCAGGCACCATCTCTTGCCTTGTTGTACTTAGGTTCATGGGCAAGTCACTTTTCTTTTTGTCTTACCCGCCGTTCCCTTCTGGGAAATGAGTGTTTTGTGACTGGCCATGCCTGCCATGAGAGCCATTTTATGCTTGTCAGGATATGTTATATTTTTGGAATTTGGAATTCATTTGATCAAGGGGATGGAAGTATATAAATTGGTCCCTTGGAGGGTGGGGTGGGGGTGCACTTTATGATTTATTGTATGTTGTTTATGTTATATTTTTGTGTTATTCTTGTATTTTGTTATATTTTGTTTTGAAAGGTAAATAAAATTTTTTTTTAAAAGAAAAGAGAGCCATTTTATGAATGGGCAACCCACCCATGACAGCCATTTTGTGAGAGCACCCACAACACTGTCTCTAAATTCCAAATGTGCTCACCGATGCTCAGAGGCTGGGAGAACCTGGCCTATTGGTTCGTTCTGCCCTAGGTATAAATGCTTGGAGGTTAGTCCTGAGCTGGGTCTTTTGCCTAGGGCATGGTTGAGTTTAGGCCTCATCCAGCTGGCTGCCTACGCTCTTGCAGCCATCTCCAGCCTGCCTCTTTCCCTTTCTGCTGCCTCTGTACATCATTCTCCCATTGGGCTGTTCCTACAGCTTTGACCCCGGCCAGTGAATAGTGTGGTTTTTCGGTAGCTCCTTTTTGCACAACGCCTCGAACGTTGGGGGGCTATTCCTCCCTCTTGAGCTGACTGGTGATGCTGGCCTCCGAACTTGCGGGGAGAGGTACTCAAGGTTGGCTCTGCTTTGGCTAATTACAGCCCAGGGCTGAGAAGGGCTCAGAAATGGAGTGTGTTTCTTAACTCAAGGAATGGCAGGCACCGTTTTATGGGGAAAAATACAAACCCATGTAAGACGCTGCCTCGTTGTAATTCACAGTTGGGCAATACCTTTATTAGAACCAAGCAAAATTCCACAAAAATGTACAGGCTTTCGGGTTCTTCAGAACTCTTCATCAGGCAAGGTGGTACAAAAAGCAGGAAGCCACCTAGCCTGATGAAGAGTTCTCGGGAACTCAAAAGCTTGTACATTTTTGTGGAATTTTGCTTGGTCCTATTAAAAGTATTGCCCAAATGTGGATTTTGGAGGGGGGGGGTTCCCCTCATGGACTAGCACAGCTATCTTTGAGGGTTTTTTTTAAAAACAAAAACAAATTCTAGTTTGTTCCATGAAATACACTTCTTCAGCATCCACAGCTTATAAAGGTCTATCCTGCACCTATACAAATGTACCCCATATCATACTGATTCATTCCACTACTTATTTGCTTACTTCTGAACACGTGCATCCTCGTTTTTTGTGCGTGTTCATTTTTGTCATACATTTACATCATTTGCCTGCGTTTCCCCCCCCTTACCCTTGTCCTCTGTTATTTCCCCCACTGCCTTACAACTGTATGATCTTTGGGGGCAGAGGCCTGTCAGTTGTACGTATGCAATGTGTTTAGGAGTTATGTGCGCTGATGATGCTATATACATCATCAGCATCGTCATTAATATCGCCATCATGTTTTCAGGTTGGCTGAATCCTCCTCTGTAGTAACTCCAAACTCGGATTAAAGTTTCTGCCAGCCTTAGAGGGCAACATTGTTGAAAGCGACAAGAAAATTAAGCTCCAAGTTCTCAAGGAACCGAAATGTGAGCAGAATAGAACCCCTAAGAAATGCTCTGGAATTCCCTTCCCAGGGAGGCTAGAATGGCACCCTCCTTGGTATGTTTCCGGAGGCAGGCAAACACTTTTTTGTTCCGGCAGGCCTTTGGGAATAGTCTGGACCCGTGAGAATGCGATGGATGGCACTGTTTATTTTGTTATTGGTGTTTTAACTTTGATATTTTGTATAATTTTAATATTAGAGCTGATTTAATTATATTTTTAACTTTTGTATATTTCTATTTATATGTTTTAATTGTACAAATTTTAATGTTGTAAAGCCGCCTTGAGTCCCAGTACTGGGGGAAAGGCGGGATATTATCACAGTAATACCTTGGATTGCAAGTAACTTGGTTTGAGAGGGGTTTTGCAAGGCAAGCAATTTTTAAAATATTTATTTAATTTTTTTTAAACTTGATATACAAGCGACGTCTTGCAATACAAGTACTGTAGTACGGCTTACATTAAAAATCTCTGTACAAATTTTTTTGGGGGGGATTTCGTTTTGATATAAGAGTGTTTTGGATTACAAGCATGTTTCCGGAACGAATTATGCTCTCAATCTGAGGCATGACTGTATTATTATTATTATTATTATTATTATTATTAATAATAATAATAATAATATGGAGTAACAGAATGGGGGAAAATATCATTGTGTTTAAATCTCTTTTCTACCATGAATATATTTTTCCATTTCTTTCAAAGAGTTTCCAGAAAGTACTGCTGCTGATATTCCGGATTCTTTTCCTGAACCTTTGCTTCATTCTTTAAGAATTCTGAAACACTCCTCCCCCCTCCCCACCCCCTGCTGAAATGGTAAGTGGGGGGGGCAATGGATCTCGCGAAGAGGAGGCCTGTTCTGTTCCCCATTTTCATATGGTTCTTGTGGGTATAAAACCTCAGTGCGTGGAAGAATTAAATAACTATTTTCAAAAGAATATGAAACACATTTCCCGCCCCCCCCAAACCTTCTTTCACGCTTTTACTCTTTTCTCACACCAGAGCTGAAAAGTGAGATTTGACTTGCAACGCAATGTGATCCTAAATATTTGGGCAAGACAGTGGTTTTGAAGGGATTCCTTTGGAACTCATCAGTGAGAAGGAGGAGGAGAAACTTGTTCACCGCTACTGATTTCCACCCTTAATGCGCAGATGCAGGAGAGCGTTGTGTGTTTTCGGGGTGTTGCACACTCAGTCCATCTGGGGGCAATGGGTGAGGCCAAGCAGGATGGAGCAGTGCCCTGCGTCAGCTGAGCATGAGTTTTAGCACATCACCAGGAATCCTCCGCAGCGTGCAGATTTGATATTGAAAGGATTCTTTGACTGCAACTCCCATCATCCTTGGTCACGGGCCATGATGACTGGGCTGATGGGAGTTGGAGTCTAACAACATCGGGGGGGGGAGGACACGACACACAGGTTCCCCGCCGTAGCTTGATGGGTTCGAAACCCGCTGTGTGCATTACGGCGACTGCCTGTAAGTAGCATCTTCTTACTGCCATGTTTTTCTGTAGGGTTTGCAACTCTTTCACCGATGAACTGGGTGTTGGGGATTGCCAAAAGACCTGGGAGAGGATATTATGATATATTATCTCTCCCCTCTTGCTTTTGCAAACACAGCAGAGTATACCCAACTACAGGCGAAAAACGTGTGCATGCGGAGCTGCTGGTTAAAGCAGGGCTGTGCATTTAGTTGATACAGACTGTCCCTTTTGGACAGGCTGGATCTTCACCTGGTTCCCCCCTTACACTACCAATAAGACAAACAGTCTTTTGGAGGTTAAAAACAGAGTTTACTCACTCAGATCTTGCAGATTGGATACAGGCAGGCTTAAGAGCGTATTTACAGTTCTGCAGGAATCATATGGTAGTCGACCTGTTCTGAACTTGGGAAAAGTTCAGAACTACAACTCGGCTACATCTTCAGACATATTGTTCCTACAATTTCATGGCTCAGACTGTTTCCCGGGGCAGGAAGAGAAGGTGACTGGCAACGCCCACATCCTGCACCAGGTGAGCCCTGGGTAGAATTCCACAGAGTGTCTGCTCTAGGATGCAGAGACTCTGTGGTCCCAATTACATCATGCACTTATACATGGCTTGAGGTTTTGACTGCTCATTCCCAACACACTGGGGCAATTTATCAGTGAAAAATATTAGCAGCAGATTCAAACTGGGCTCCCCTATTAAGAGTTGCAGATACTGATGGCCAAGCAGCATTTGCTCTGGGGCGTGGGGAGCCTTCTTATAATCTTATAAGATAAGAACAGTGATTTTGTTAGTAGGAGGCAAGTCATTTCTCAGTTTGCGCACAATCCTCTGCATGTTTAGACAGAAAAAAGTCCTACAACTCCCAGCATGCCCCAGCCAGCTATGCTGGCTGGCGCATGCTGGGAGTTGTAGGCAGGGCCGGCGCTACCGCTAGGCCAACTAGGCGGTTGCCTAGGGCGCGCGGCCGAAGAGGGCGCGCGGCCGAAGAGGATCCGTGGAGGCCGGCAGCGGGGTGCGCGCGGCCCAATGGGGTGCGCACGGGGCCGGCGTGGCTGGCGGGCGCTCCAATGGGCAGGCGCCGCGTCCGGGCTGGAGGCGCCGCGGAAGGAGGCTCAGCGCCGCACAGCACTGAGGCAGCGAGCGAGCGAGCGAGCAGAGCTCGATCCTGATCCGTGGAGGCCGGCAGCGGCGAGGAGAGCCAGCCAGCCCTCGCCAGACGCCCTCGACGGGCATCTCCTCCAGCCGCGGGTGCGTTCCCGGCTCCGCTCCCGGATCGCTCGGCGTGGGGTGGGGGCCTCCCGCCCTCGCTCGCGGCTCTTCTGCCGGGCCGGCGCGGCTGCCGAGCGCCACGCGGGGCACCTGCCTCCCTTCCGGCCGCCGCGCAGGAGTTGCCTCGGCCGGGCCGTGGTCGGCCGGCTGGAGCGCCGCGGCTCCCCAGCCCAAGGGCGGCGCGTCCCTCCCGCGGGCGGGCGGTGGTGGGCGCGAGGCGAGGGTCGCCCACCCAGCCGATATCCTCGCTCGCTCGCCCGCCGCTGCGCCTCCACCCGCCCTCCCGCTCGCTCGCTGCCGCTGCCCCTCCCACCGCCACCACCCCAACCCCCCCGTCACCCCCAACCCCCCCGTCACCTACCTTCGTCGCGGGCAAAAAACAGCGCGGGGGTCGCGTCGCGTCACTTCAGGAGCCGCAGCAGCAGCAGCCGCCGCCGCCGCAGCCAGGGCGGGGGGGGGGAAGGTAGGTGCAGGGTTTTTTTTTTTTGCTTTGGAGAGGGGGGGGCGCTAAATAGGTTTTCGCCTGGGGCGCCAAACTGCCCTGCACCGGTCCTGGTTGTAGGTCTTTTTTTCTGCCTAAACATGCAGAATATTGCGCCTTCAGCAAATAAAAACTAAATGGCTTAAAGGGTCCATCTCCTCAACAGATAAACTTTGCAGCAGCCATTTGTTGTACAGTCATGCCTTGGATTGAGAGCATAATTCGTTCCGGAAACGTGCTTGTAATCCAAAACACTCTTATATCAAAACGAAATCCCCCCCAAAAAAATTTGTACAGAGATTTTTAATGTAAGCTGTACTACAGTACTTGTATTGCAAGACGTCGCTTGTATATCAAGTAAATAAATAAATAAATATTTAAAAATCTGCTTGTCTTGCAAAACGCTCTCAAACCAAGTTACTTGCAATCCAAGGTATTACTGTATTTTGTTCCCTTGCATTAAGAAGAACGGCTTGTAAATCCACTTTTGTCTGGGTGGTGGTGGTAGGCGTGCGTTGCTGAAGCCTTCAGCATTTCTTATGCCTTTATTCCAGCCTTCCCCAGCCTGGCGGCCTCCGGATGCGTTGGACTACATAGCTGGCGGGGGGGGGGGATGCTGGGAGTTACAGTCCAAGACATCTGGAGGGCAGCAGGTTGAGGAAAGCTGACCCATGTGGGGCCCTGCTCCCTCTGTCCCCCTTCCTACGTGCTTCCTTGGCATCCTGCCCTTTGGACCGTACCAGACCCTACCGCGCCGAGGCAGTTCCTCAAAGCCCACCTCTCCCGTGTAGCCTTTGACTCAACCCCCACCTCAGTTCTCACCCACAACTGTGACAAAGTGTGGATGGATAGATAGAAGGAAGGAAGGACTTCTTCACACGGCACAGAGTTAAACGATGCAATTCCACTTCCACAAGATGTGGTGATGGCCACCAATTTTGGAGGGCTTTAAAAGGGGATTGGACACATTCAGGGAGGAGACGGCTAACAGTGGCTGCTAGTCCCGATGGCCATAGGCTACCTCCAGTATCAGAGACAGTATATGTCTATGTACTCCAGTTGCTGGGGAACATGGGCGGAAGGGTTCTGTTGCACTCCTGTCCTGCTTGTGGGTTTCCCGTGGGCAGCTGGTTGGCCACTGTGTGAACAGAATGCTGGACTAGATGGACCCCTGGTCTGATCCAGCAGGGCTCTTCTTATGTTTATTCATTTATTTATTATATTTATATACCCCGCCTTTTTTCCTGCAAGGAACCCAAGGCGGCTTACATAATCCTCCTCTCCATTTTATCCTCACAACAACCCTGTGTGGTAGGTTAGGCTGAGAGTCAGTGACTGGCCCAAAGTCACCCAGTGAGCTTCATGGCTGAGCGGGGGCGAGAACCCGGATCTCCCGAGTCCCAGCCCAACACTCTCACCACTACGCCTCTCATGTTCTTAAGTGTGCTTTCAGGTGAGGCTTTTATTGGGCAATATCACACTGCCCTCATTCACAGAATTTATGGAGGGTCCAGAGTATGATATTGCCATCTTCCGTTTGTAGCCGTCCCGTGTTTTTCCACTCCTTTTCCTGTCTCTTTTCTTACCAGAAAGATTACTGGTAAGATTACGACAGAATAGCTGCAGAGATGCCTTCCGACTGTGAACTCCAAGAGCCCTCTCCAGATCTGGGAGCATCCAAACTCTGAGTAGGTGTAACTGCTTCTGCCTGCCCTCCATGCCTTGTTCACCTCTTCCGTGTTGTCAACCTCACTGTCAAAATCCATACTGTAGGCTCCTCGGGGCCGGTCGGAGGGGCCCGGCTGTCCGTTGCTGATGTCAGCCTGTCACTCACACGTGCTGCGCAATATAAATACACGATAATAGAAATCAATGGGGCTTACTTCGAGGTAAATGCACTTAAGAACAGGAAGGGAGGACAAAGAGCGAAGGTCAGAGATCTATCACGATGGGACGCATGTTTGATCGTGAAATTCCATCCTGGCCCCAGCCATCTTGCCCTGCCCTCCCACTCCCCCTTTTCTCTCCCAAACCTTCTTGTTCTCCAAGGAAAGTGATTATCATTCGCTTGCCTCTGCATGATCTATTTACCATACTAAAAGACAGGAGCCTTTGAACTTTTATTATCCAGTACCAAGACCCTTTCTCTTCCCCCCACCCGCTCTTCTTTTTCTTTTGGAATCCAATCCTTAAAATACTCAAAAGACCTTCCCGTGGAGATTTACTTTAAGAAAGATGTTGAGCAGGAGAAAAGGAGGGAGGGCTTAATTTCCAATTCTCTGGGGTTTTTTTTTCCTCCCCCCCCCCCACTTGACTCCTTCATGGCATTCAAGGGGAAAATTGCTTTCAGCAATATTACCCCCTCCCTCGACACACACACACGCACACACACTCCAAAATAGCTACAGTTTGCACCAAGTTCTCCCTAGCTTTTTTGGGTTAGCAAGACTTTATCCCCAAGTGCCGTGTGGGAGAACTGCGCAGACGAGAGTGCGTGTGTACACACATGCGTATACTGTGGAGAAAAAGGGCTCTCCCAAAGAACAAAACCCGGAAAGAGTGGGCATATTGGTGCAAAGGGCATTTATACACACCCAGGCGTTCAAAACCACGCCTAGGCTGACTTTTAAGGTCTGTGTACCCACCCTTAAAAGGTTTGAGCAAAAAGGATCATTGCAGTGAGGGTTGTATAAGCCATCTGCTTAGGGAAATCTTAATCAATGCGGCTTTAGCCGAGGTTTCAGTTCATCCATTACATCGATTGATTAAATCTGCATGTATTTGCATAGGCATTGCAAACAAGGATTCTGCAGAGGGGAAAAGGCGCTTTTGGAGAGAGCAATCCTATGGGCCCGGGAGAGCGTCCCAGGGACCATAGGATTCTTTGGAGTCCCCCCTCCGAGGTTGGAGATGCTGCTGTTGACCTCGCAGGAGGACTCCAGAATCTGATCCCGACTCCCGACTCCCGACTCCCAATCCTGCCCCCCCACAGCCACCACGGCAAGAACTGGGCCAGCGGCTTTCTGAGGTCACAAAGGCGTTCTCGGAGAGGTCTGAAAGGGGGCGTTCTGTTGGGCGGAGAGGGAAAGGGAGAGAAGAGGCCGGGAGAGGATGTTTCCTATGGCCTCTCCACCCCCAGGCCTGCCCCTGGCAGAGTGACTACTCTGGGCATTCTCAGAGGCCAGTCTACAGGGAAAAGGGGGGGGGAAGGAGGGTGAAAATTGCTTCTGTCGCTCCTCTCACCCTGTTGGCAACGTTCCAGCGGAGCATTTGATCCTCGGAAGCCTCCAAGATTGGAGGCTTCCATCTCATGAAGGTGCACAACCCATAGGATTGTGTCCTTAGCGTTTATCAGCCTCCCCCAACCTGGGGCCCTCTAGATCAGGGTTCTCCAACCTTGGGTCCCCAGGTGTTTTTGCTGGGAGTTGTAGGCCCAAAACATCTGGGGACCCAAGGTTGGAGAGCCCTGCTCTAGATGCTTTGTACTACAACTCCCATCATTCCCAGCCAGCATTCTGGAGGGTCCTAGGTTGGGCAAGGCTGGTTTAAATGATGCATGCCCTCCGTTGTAGCAGGCATTGCCTTAGAAGAGGCATTCCCTAAGTGTCGGAGAGAAAGCGTCCCTTTCCACCTGTAGGTGTTACAAGTACTTGTACTAAAAACTATATACACATGTATTTCATCTCTAATCTGCTGCCTGATGAATTTGGGGCGCCGTGTTAGTCAATCAAAAGTCTTTTAGGGCACAATCCTTTGCACGTTTAGACAGAAAAAAGGCCTACAACTCCCAGCATGCCCCAGCCAGCAATGGTTGCACTGGATATTTTGTTGCAGGTAATAAACCTTCCCATCGTTAATACTGAAAATCCCAGGACACGGGCAGTTCTCCTCACATTCTGTCAAAAGTTGCCTAAGCAACTTTTCTTCCTCTGCTCCTGACGTGCCCTCCCTTGAGTTGCCATTTTTTCAACTGGTCACCGTAGCAGTGGCAACTTGGTGGGCAGACACGAGCCGGTTTATGATGTTTACCTCTATGCTTTGAAAAAAAGATAAAAATAATAATCATTAGGGACAGGCAGGGAAATTCGGTCAATTCACATTTTAATGCGAACGTACCTAATTTTGCACATTTGAACTGCTATGCAAATAAAAATTCGGTTATCCTTCCGAATTTTCACATCTCCGAATTTTGCAATGGAGTTCTCCAGTCAAAAAATGCGTACAAAGATGCTTATAGTAGGGTGAACAACATTTAAAAAATAAAAATAAAAATCATTATCTTAGGAAAATTGCTTGCAAAGATGCATGTATTAGGAGAAACATGTATGGAAAGGCTTATGAATTTTCATGAGAACTTTTTTAAAAAATCTCAACGTTCGGGATGAAACGAACTTAAAAAACTGAAGAAGTTCTCAAAGTTTGAAATGGACCGAATTTAAGACTGGACAAATGAGAAACCGAAATTCTCAGATTCGCCCAGCCCCAATAATCATCTGCTCATATCTGGTGCTGTTAAAGTCACAAGAGCAGCCCAGGCTGTTTCATAGATTTCATAGATCATAGAGTTGGAAGGAGCCTACAAGGCTATCGAGTCCAACCCCCTGCTCAATGCAGGAAACTAGAGGAGGGGTCTCCCATCCAAGTAATAGCCAGGCCTGACCCTGCTTAGCTTTCCACGCTCAGACAAGCCGAGCCAGCGTGAGCCACAGGCCTCCCCCACCCCACACCCCATCAGTTGGCACCTTGTTTGCCACCTTAGATGCAACTGTGGTTCTTTTTATTGCCCTGCCCTCCCATAGCCACAGTCCTGTAAACCAGGGGTGGTGGGCAACTTGTGTCCTACTTTACAGAGGACAGTTCTCAATTTGAAGGTGTCCTCTCCTCTGTTTGAAGAGCAGCCTGGTCTAAGTCTAGTTTAGTTCCAAGGATCCATAATAAGAAGGGACCTTGAGGTGACCTTGAAAGGGCCTTGAAGTTGCCCATGGAGAGGCACACAATTCACTTGGTCACCGCCTTCCTCCTATGGTGATATGTATTGGATTTCTATTTAAATTATACCCGGTGTGGTGTAGTGGTTAGAGTGTTGGACTGGGACTCTGGAGATCCAGGTTCTAATCCCCACTTGGCCATGAAGCTCGCTGGGTGACTATGGGCCAGTCGCTGACTCTCAGCCCAAACTACCTCGCAGGGTTGTTGTGAGGATGAACTGGAGAGGAGGAGGACCATGTAAGCCACCTCGGGTTCCTTGCAAGAGGAAAGCAAGGTGTGATATAAATGTAATAATAAATAAATCATATTTACATTTGCAGGTATACATTTAAATTAGCATATGCAAATCTGTGTCCTCTCTTTGGGGCGATGCGTTCCCTCTTTTGGGGCAATACATAAGTGGTCACCCTACCTGTGGCCCTCTGGATGTTTTTGGGGCCTTCAACTCCCAT
Organism: Shinisaurus crocodilurus; assembly: GCA_021292165.1. NCBI lineage: Eukaryota > Metazoa > Chordata > Lepidosauria > Squamata > Shinisauridae > Shinisaurus > Shinisaurus crocodilurus. The sequence continues at coordinate 51,939 of JAHFWL010000805.1, read as the reverse complement.
CAGCCCTAGCCAGCATAGCCAATGGCGAGGGATGATGGGAGTTGTAGTCCAAAACATTGGAAGGGCCACATCCTCAGCCTCAACCCATTTGCTCTGGAGCAGTCCCATTGAGTTGGATGGATCTGGACTGGGCTAAGCCGGTTCGTGCTGCAAACGACGCGAGCTCATTGCACATAGTGAGGAACTGGATCCATAGGAAGATGAAGCCAATCACAGAAAGCTAAAAGCAAACACGTGGTTTACAACAGTGTTCTCCAACCTTGGGTCCCCAGATGTTTTTGGCCTACAACTCCCAGCATGCCCCAGCCAGCTATGCTGGCTGGGGGATGCTGGGAGTTGTAGGCCAAAAACATCTGGGGACCCAAGGTTGGAGAACACTGCTTTAATTGGTGATTTGGAAGATCAATCAACAGCTACAGCTTTATTTGTTTGATTGGTGGAACTGAGCCACGATGTGTTAAGGGCACACACATGCTTTTCTTCTTTTTTGCTGCTGCTGCTGTTGTTCAGATGTATTACCGCAATCGGGAATGAAAGCAGAAATATTAACGAAGTGGTCGCTTTTGCTTATGAAATTGCACGTGATTTCACACAGCTGGTAATGTGTCAAGACAGCAACTATGTTGAAGTTTGTGCAATATGCAAATTTCTTTACATATAATCCATGATCAGTTCATTAAATTGGGGAGAAAGGCTGATAATTAATTGGCTAAAATGATTTAACAAGGAGGCAGTTCAGGTCCCATAAGCAATCAGCTGGCATAGTAATAGCAGTCTGGAAAATAAATAAGTAAGTGGATTTGCTAGTGTACCCCGACCTTCCCCAATCTGGTGCACTCCAGATTTGCTGGACTGCAACTCCCATCATTCCCAGCCATGAGAATGATGGGAGTTGTAGTCCCACACATCTGGAGGGTAAGGGATCCATTGCTCTTGTTGAGTTCTTGTAAGTAAAATATGTATGATTCTTTGATCCCCCACAGCTCTTAGGTGATTTTCCCAAGCAGCCCAAAGAGGTCTTCGGATCATGTAAGTCTATTTTTTTAAAAATACAACAACAACCCCACACTATTGGAATTAAATTATCCTTAAAGGATCACGAGTACAGAGATAATATTTATTTGAATTGGAAAATTAGTTGATGGATTGGTTGAAAGTGCGGAGCTTGTTCAGCTACACAACAGAAACCTTTAAATGCTAATACAGCGGCTTTGGCAAAGGTTTATTACCACAATTTTCATTTTTTTTACAAAGTTTATGGGGGCACATTATACATTTCCATATGTAACTGGAAACCGGGGTGATGGGCTTAAAAATGAAAAGAACACCATGTAGAATTGCGTATTATCTTTTTTGTTTGCTTGCTTGTTTGTTACCCTTCTGTTCATTTAAGAAAGATATTTCCTGGAATGCGAAATAGATATTTGGTCCTCCAAACCCATTCCTGTCTCCAAAAATCCCTTCTCCTGTTTAGATAAGGCAAAAGCTATGGGGCTGGCAGACAGCCCACTAAAATAATATCAGTCAATTAGGGCGCAATCTTATGCACGATTAGACAGAAAAAGGTCCTACAACTCCCAGCATTCCTCGGCCAGCATATAATACTTTTTTCTGTCTAAACATGCATAGGATTGCGCCTTTAGTCAATCTGCACACATGTAAATATTAATGAGGGGTGGAATCATGATTTTCTTTGTTTTTAGATGCTGCACACACAACGATGTCACAGCAGAGGCCGTTTTAGAAGAGGCATTCTGTACCAGGTGAGAGAAAAGGAGGAATGCCTCTTCTAAGGTTGCTGTCGCTGCACATGGCTTTTGTAAGTACTTGCCTTATAAATAATGATGGCTTGTATCCAAAGAGCTCCTTATGTGGGTAGAAGACCCTTCTGCTCACATGAGTGGGCTTACCCATTTCTGCCAAACAATTCCCTGTACCCCTTGCTGCAGTCAGTGGTGCAGCTAGGTAATTTTAGACCCTGGGTCATAATGGTCTTATGGGGGGGCACTTTTAGACAGCCGTGTGTATTATTCCCATTGTGACGCACACAACTAACGTTTCTCTTCCCCAACCCTCCAATTGTCATTCCAAGTTTTAAAACTGCACATCTACATTACTGATATGTTAGAAGAGCAACAACGAAACTGTTTCATAGATTTCATAGATTTCATAGATCATAGAGTTGGAAGGAGCCTACTACAAGGCTATTGAGTCCAACCCCCTGCTCAATTGCCAACCCCGATTTTAAAATCATCACCGAACAACCTCTGAGCAGGGGCAGTGCTAGGTACCCAAAAGATCTGGGGCTCTGGCCCACAGGACAAAAAGAAAAAAGGGGGGGAAAGCACACATTTGCATATGCTAATGCACGTATGCTCTAATGTCTCATTTGTTTTGTGATATTTGAAGCATTGGTGTCTTATACATTAGTCTGTAACGCGGCGCAATCCAATGTGGCTGCCCGTGGCCCTCCGAAGTGGGAAGGTTATGGGCATCCTATTGAGGCTGCCTCCGTGCTCCTCCCCGCAAAAGACTTAGACGGCTGATTTCGGCCATCTAAGTCTTTGGCCCCGGAGTGTGAGGAAGACAGGCCGAGGCACCACCAGGAGACCACCTATCGTGGCGGAGCCTGTCTCCTCCCCCCCACACACCCCCAGAACACCCACAAACCTCCAGCTCCGAGGTCGGTCTTCCAACCTCAGAGCCGCAGCGCGTTTCCAAGGTCGGAGCTGGGACTCTGATCTCTCCTATGGCCGGCTAGACTCTGTCTAGTTTTCCATAGGATTGTGCCGTCAGAGTAATACTTTATAGATGTTGGTATGTTTTAAGTTGCAATATGTATTTAAACTGCTATCTCCTTAAGATAGGTAACTCCCTTTCGTTTTTTAAAGATTCTTTTGTGTCTTTAAAGGACCCTGTCTCCTAAGGACACCCCTGTTTGTAAAAAGGCATGTTTGGACAGAGGAGAGGAGGGCATTCGATTTCAGAAGAAAACCTCAGGCAGAAAGATTCAAGGGGGGGGGCAGCAGGAGATGAAGCACATGTGGGCAAAAAGCCAGCTCTTCCAGGGGGGGTCAGAAGCGACAGAGATCATCAGGGCCCCTGTACGTTTATTTCAGCAAGTGCCCCTGGACAGCCGGGTGGTGGGTCGGCCTCCCAGAGATTCAGGGCTCCAAATGAAAGATGCGGGACTCCAGCCCTAGTGGGCTGCCCCCTAACACCACCTCTGCCTTTGAGCATTGCAGTTTTGCATTTTAAAACTCACTTAAATCATAGCACCATCATGACTAAAGGGATAGATGGAGTTTGCTTCTGCACCTGCTGCTTTCTGGGTGTTCATTTGGGCCCACCCGGGCTGTGGGGCCCTTGACCTTGTCCCTAAGGTCCAGCTGTAACTGCACCACTGGCTGCGGCTTCCCACATCGCATGTTCCTCATGGGAGGCCTTTCATTGGGTGTCTGGAGCTGCAGTGGGAAGGAGGAGTTCGGAAAGCTCTACTGCACATGTGGAATTCCACCCGTGATCCAAGCCAATCTGTCTTTTGTAAAATTGGCTGCATGATTAATTGTGTGTGTTTGGTGTGGGGACACTTTTTAAATCCATTGAGCAGTTTTAAATCTTTTCATCTAATTGATTAATTGACGAAACGTTGCAGGCTTAATCAAACATCATGTATCATCTCTTCATAGTGTTGCCACCTTTCTTACATGAGCTCTGCTCTTGTGCCACGAGGAGCAGCCCGACTCACAGAAACTGAGTGAATCTCCCCCTTTCCTGTTGTCCGTATGCAAGGGCATCTGTACCTGTTAAATTTCTGCTTATCAGGCTGTTGTTTAAAGCACAAGAGCAGACCCAATTTTAAAAAGGTGGCAGCCAAGGCCTATCCATTTATTCCCAACCCTCCTTGTTAATTTTCTGATCACTTTTTAAATTTTTTTTGATGACAATGCTCTTTTCCTTTTCATTTCTTTTTCACCTTCTTCTTCTTTTGGGGGTGGGGCGGGGCGTTTTTATCTTTGCCATTCCAATTGGAGAACGCTGTAAAATGACTACAAAATTCCAGCCTCAATTTTTCCATTGTGGGCAGGGAGATAAGGAAACATTTTGATTCCCCCCCCCTTTTAAAAATGACAACAGCAAATGACACTCTCCTCTTTTATTTAATTTATCTGGACAGAAAAGTGATTCGTCAGGGAGGAAGGGGGGGGAGTTGCCTTCGCCCCTTGCTTTCAGCCCGAGAATGAGTTATTGGATGGGCAGAAAGAGGGGGCGGGTGTGGTAGGAGCAGAGAAAAGATTTCTTTTAACTGAAAATTGTATGTAACGAGAGGTCATAAATGTGAGTACTGCACCTTTAAATTCACAGCTGCCATGCAATAAATATATTTTACGTGGTGGGGCATTTCAAAGGCGGCATTCTTGGCATGTTTTCTCGTCTGTAATGGAGGGGCTGCTTTGACGCAGCAACATAAACACTCTGGGTCCTGTTGATTTTATGGACTAGCACGCCTGTAATTTATGATAAAGTATCCAAGAGTCGGGCAGCTCTGGATGGCTTTGGGGGTTGTGGGGCGGGGGGGGAAGAGAAAAAGAGGGACGATAAAAGGGGGAGGCGGAATTACAAGGGTGCATTACTTGAATTTGAAACAAAATGAAAGGCTTTTTTGGGTTTTTGTTTTTTAAAAGGTGGATGGGTGACATTTAAAAAAAGGGATGTTGGATGAAGTTAAACGGCGGTCCTGCAGGCCTTAAGACGTCAAAAGTGCCCATTGGTAGAGCATCCTGGTCGCTTCAGGCTTGTAAACAGCCACTGGCCTGCTCCCAAGGAGTCCAGGGCAATGTGCATGGTCACCCCGTTTCCTATTTTATCCCCACAATAACCCTGCAAGGTAGGTTTGGCTGAGAGAGAGTGGGAGGGTGACTGCCCGAGGTCACTCAGCGTGCTTCATGGCTGAGTGGACTTTTGAATTTGGGACTCCCCAGCCCCTAGTGGGGCACTTGAACCCAGCCTGCCCCAGCCTGGGGTCCTCTGGACGTGTTGGTCTGCCTCTCCCATCATTCCCAGCCAGCTGCCATGCGGGCTCGGAGGGCGGCCACTTATGAATCGCCAAAAAGGAGGGAATGCATCACCCCCAAAAAAGGACAAAAGAGGGCACCAATTTGCCTAAAATGTGCCCATGTCAATGTATACGCCTAGATACCAATTTAGAAATAAATATAATTGAAATAGAAATACAGTACAGTATATCTCACTGTAGTACAGAAAATTGTGACCAGGTGACCCATGTGTCTGTCTGTCTGTCTGTCTCCAGGTGCTAACTGGTGACGGGCAACAGTTCTTATTTTATTTTTCTTTATTTATTATATTTATATCCCACCTTTTTTCCTGCAAGGAACCCAAGGCAGCTTACCTCCTCCTCCTCCTCCTCCTCCTCCTCCTCCTCCTCCTCCTCCTCCTCCTCCATTTTAGCCTCACAACCACCCTGTGAGGTAGGTTAGGCTGACTGGCCCAAAGTCACCCAGTGAGCTTCATGGCTGAGTGGGGAACTAGAACCCGGATCTCCTAAGTCCCAGTCCAACACTCTAACTTCTATGCCACACTGGCTCTCTTCGAGTTCTTTATCTTTAAACCAGAATTGGACAGGATAGATAGGCCTTCAGATAGAGGACCGTCCTCTGTAAAAGAGGACACATGGCCACCTCCTGGCTGCGAATGATTGGAGTTGCAGTCCAACACATCTGGAGAGCTGCAGGTTGGGAAAGGCTGCTCCGACTGCTACCCCAGACGCTTTTCCAGGCAGTAGTCAAAAGACCCATTGGAATGAATGGGACTTAAATTAAGCTAACATGGGATACAAACCACAGACTAATATATATAAGATAGCTGTGTGAGGGGTTAGTTGTATTTTGTCTTCCAAGAGAGAGTTAGAAGCAAGAGCTTCTATTCTAAGCATCATTTGGAAGATTTGGATGAAATCAAGAAGTCAGTTTTGTGTTTTGATTAGTTTTGTGATATTTGAAGCATTGGTGTCTTATACATTAGTCTGTAACGCAGCACAATCCAATGTGGCTGCCCGTGGCCCTCCGAACTGGGAAGGTTATGAGCATCCTATTGAGGGCGGAAGGAGCACGGTCACGGAGGCAAAGGCTGCCTCCCCGCAAAAGACTTAGACGGCTGATTTCGGCCATCTAAGTCTTTGGCCCCGGAGTGCGAGGAAGACAGGCCGAGGCACCACCAGGAGACCACCTATCGTGGCGGAGCCTGTCTCCTCCCCCCCACACACCCCCAGAACACCCACAAACCTCCAGCTCCGAGGTCGGTCTTCCAACCTCAGAGCCGCAGCGCGTTTACAAGGTCGGAGCTGGGACTCTGATTTATTTATTTATTTATTTATTTATTTATTTATTATATTTATACCCCGCCTTCTTTCCTGCAAGGAACCCAAGGCGGCTTACATACTAATCCTCCTCCTCCTCTCCATTTTATCCTCACAACAACCCTGTGAGGTAGGTTAAAACCCTGTGATCTCTCCTATGGCCGGCTAGACTCTGTCTAGTTCTCCATAGGATTTATGTATTTTATTATGGGTATATATTTCTTTTACCCTACATTTCTATATAGTTCTCAGGGCAGCTTACAAAAGTCCCAAATAAAATAACATACCGTAGTTTAAAACAGGGCTGTTGAAATTCAGGCCTGTTGTGGATCCTGCAGCCTCAAGTCTAAATCCTGCCCTCTGGTTTTCCCCCAGATGGCTGTTCCCCCAACAGCCAATTGTTTGGTAACTTCTGGGCATCTGCACAGGTCCCCCCACCCCCCTTCTAAAAGGTTGAGCTGCTTCTCCTAAGGCAGCGATGAACCTATGGCACGGGTGCCTCAGCCGGCACGCAGGGACCTCTCTGTGGGCACTCGAGCCATTGGTCATGGTCACCAGATCGCGAAAAGACCGTCCCCTTCTGCAAAACACTAACGATCTTGTTCTTTCTCACAGTGTGGAACAGAATGAATTTATTCTAGAATTCCTGTTACAGAATTCTTTTCTACATTGTTAGCACATTTAAAAGATTTTGAAGAATGATGCACGGAGCATGGCTTGGATGTAAAGCCCTAACAGTTGACCTGAGTGCTGCATGTGTTGCTCTCAAACTAACGGAGTATGAGCCAAGGGTTGACAAATTATCAGCATGCATGCAATAGCAAAAAATCACATTAATTGTGCAAAAGCATGCCCAATGCAAACTTTTACCTAATGCAGTGTTTGCAGTCCAAGACATAAAGTGTTTAAAATGTGTTAAGCACGTTTCGTTTTCTTGTTTATCTTGCTCATCCTAGTACAGGTTGACTTTACTTTTACTAATCCGACACCTGTAGAAGCAGGGAAAGGACCCGGGGTAAAGCTTGCCCCATATAATTTCAGTCTGGCATATAATCATATTACAAGTTGAGAATCCCTTATCCAAAAATACATGTGCCTAATTATTTAAAAAGTTTGTATAAATTCCCTTCAGGCTATGTGTACAATGTAGTACTATAATAATTTTTTGAGTTGATTTTTTTTTCAACAAAAAACTGTTTGTATCATTGAAAGCTCTGTTATTGTGTTTTTCTTTAAAGACAAAAGATGTTAATTAGTTCGGACAACTGTATGAGTTGTTTTTCTAAAACTAAAATCTCGGTATTCAGGTTTAATTGCAGTGTTGGCACTTTGAAATAAATAAGTTGGTTTTGTGTTGTAGTTTGGGCACTCAGGCTCAAAAAGGTTCGCCATCATTGTCCTAAGGCTTAGTTACTGGCGGCACTAAGAGCTTAAAGCTCAAATTTGTCGGTATTTTTGGTATTTTTTTGCCCTGCCTATCACAGGGATTGCACCCCTTGAGAGCTTCTCTAAAACTGAATTCAGCCCTTGGGCTGAAAGAGGTTCTGGCTTAAAGCATACAACAATAGAACTATATATATTTAAAAGCAGCAGTTCTTAAAGAGCAGCATAAAACAATGGAATTAAAACAAGTTCAAGTTAAAAAGGCTGGGGAAATTAAAAGGTCTTCGCCTGGCATTGGAATGATATCAGCGCAGACGCCAGCCAGGCAAGCCTGCCCAGGAAAGCGTTCCAAAGTCGGGGTGCCACCACTGAAAAGGTCTGGTCTTGTGTAGCCCCCTTTAGCCCATTGCGCAGCAAAAGGACCCAGAAAAGGGCCTCTGTGGAAGAACTTAGCATAAGGGAAAGCAGCACATGTGGGCACCCTGTTCCCAAGCTGTGAAGGGCTTTCACGTTTGGAATCAGCACTTTGAACTGAACCCAGAAACAGACTAGGAGCCAATGCATCTGGTGAAACCCTTGCGTAATATGATCACAATGCCCTGTCCTAGGTAGTGATAGGGCAGGTGTGTTTTTTTTAATTAAGGGTGCGATCCTATGCATGTTTAGACAGAAAAAAAGTCCTACAATTCCCAGCATTCCCCAGCCAGCATAGCTAGCTGGGGAATACTGGGAATTGTAGGACTTTTTTTCTGTCTAAACATGCATAGGATTGTGCCCTACATGCAGTTTCCAAACTGTTTTTAAAGGCAGTATGTAATACATTACAGTAGTCTAGGACGGAAGCCCCTGCCAGCATGGTCAATTGTCAGGGATGTTGGGAGTTGAAGTCCAGAACATCTGGAGATCTACTTTCTGCCCACTTCTGGTCTAAGATAGACTAGGTCATCAAATTGCCGTGCAGTATGTTACCGACAGGAAGAAGCTCCTACTTCAGGGGGCTGCCGTGTGCAAAATGGCGGCCTGTCCACTCCGTGGCAACGTCGTGTTCGTTCGTGTGCCAGCGTGGGCGCTCCAGACGATGCCTCCGCTTGCAGCTTGGAGACTTAACTTGGGAGAAAGAGCTGAGCCCTGAAGAAGAATGACAACTCACGCCACACATTGTAAGGCGGCGTCTCGTGAGAATATAAGAAGAGCCCTGCTGTATCAGACCAAGGAGGGTCCATCTAGTCCAGCATTCTGTTCACACAGCGGCCAACCAGCCCACCCGCGGGAAACCCCACAAGCAGCAACAGCACCCTCCCGCCCATGTCCCCCAGCAACTGGCGTACATCGGCATACTGGAGGAAGCATATAGCCAGTCAGGACTAGTAGCCAATCGATAGCCTTGTCCTCCAGGAATTTGTCCAATCCCCTTTTAAAGCCATCCAATTTGGTGGCCTGCCATCACTACATCAGTTGGTGACCATCACTACATAAGATAACAATTGGCCAGGGAGGGACAGGGATCAGAAAAAGAGGAACTGCCCCTCGCTAACAGGGACAGTGTGGTGACTGTATGGAATCTCCACGGACTATAATATAGTCCATATAGTTCCCCAGAGTGTCACACCCCCTTTCCTTGGCCACTCCCTCTTTTCCCCAACCACCAATCATTTGGTGGCTTCCTGGCTTTTGTGCCATCCCCCTCCCATTCTGAGAGGTTGAAATGCCTCTCCTAATGCTTAATTAGTGGCAGGAAGAGCTTTGAGCTAACATATGCTGGTATTTTGGCTCCACCCTTTCTGCCTTTGGCCCCACCCACCACTAGAATGTGGCCCCCGAGAGTTTCTCCAAAATGGAATTTGGCCCATGGGGTGAAGACATTCGGCACCCCTGGTTTATACGGAATCTCCATGCTCAGAGGCTACGGAAGGATCGTTGGTGGCGTGGAGAGCAACAGCAGGAAAGGGCCGTCGCCCTCATGTCCTAATTCTGGGCTTCCTAGAGATATCGAGCTGGCCACTGTGAAAAACAGGTTGCTGGACTAAACAGACCTTTGGTCTGGCCCATCTGGGCTCTTATGTTCTTTGATTTCAGTCAATTTATGGAGGTAGCTCCGGTGTGCTAGAAAGGGGTGCAAGTTAGGGATGTATGGACATTGTAAAATCTGTCCCATCCACGTTTTGTGGATTGCCAGGTGCCTTTTGTTCCACCATCCACTCGTCGATGGAATAAGATTTTGCGCAAATGCATTCGTACATATTTGTGCAAATTCGGAGTTGCGCAAATTCGCACGCCCCCAAAAATGCACAGATTCCCCCCTCAAAAATTGCATATTTTCACACTTTAGTCTATGGGGGGGAAATGCATATCTTTGGTCGGTGGTTTTTAAATTTCTTTTACGTATTTTCTCTATGACTAAATTGACGTAAACCTATGTAGAATAAATAAAAATGTTTCCGCAAGTGCGTGGAATCCATGTGACTCGGGGAAAAGCCCGTCTGCTGCAGAATCCCCAGGTGTGCTTAGAAATCTGAACTCATTTGAGTCTGCTATGTATGGAACCCCCGACATCTGTAGTGCGAGGGATCGAGGAATATCCTTAAACCGGCAGGGCAGTGTGGAGCTGACAGTGTGTTTGACATAGTGGGCTAGTTCCAGACTGAGGCGTGTGCAACTGGGTTGGCAGAAGTGGACCTCCCCCACAACCGACAGCACCTCTTCCAGCCCTGTGAAAATGTTACACAGAGTGCCAGGGGACGCTGCTGAATGGAGTGAGCTGTGGTACGGGGGTGGGTGGGTGGGTGTCGGAGGGGGTCCTTGAAAATCAGGCAGAGGCGCCTTCCGTGAGTGTGAACAGAAGGCCGATCCATGTGTCGCAGCCACCATCCATGCAAGTTAGCAGAGCGCATGATGTGCCTTAGCTGCTCATCAATGTGTCTCCGATGTAAAAGTGATGTTTCATTTGCATTTGTGGGGTCTGCCCGCAACAAAAGCCTTCCCCCCACCCCACCCAGAGATGTCAAAATAATATCCAAGGCTCGTGTATGCGTACGTAGACGCACACATAACACCAACAAGATTCCAAACTGACTGCAAGGGCACAGTGTGTCCATAGCAACTGGCCCATTGGTCACAGGTAGGAGTGGTCACATGTGTCTGTTTCCAGCCTGTGTCACTTTCCCATATGTCCATTCTGTTTCTGCATTAATCTGCTATTTTTGTATTTAAAAATCCCCTCAAAATATGTATTTAAATACATTCTGTGTATTTTCTCTCAAAAGATATATTGAAATGCATATTGGTGTGCTGAGAACTGAGCCAGAACACTTGGGGGAAATGTGAAATCCAGTGGATAGCTAAGTTCTGATCCATACATTACTTCAAAGGCATGGATCACATCATTTCATATAGGAATTCACAAATTCCTCAAGCATCCCTCATCACAGCGGCTATCGCTCCCAAATGTCTGGCTCAGGTCCCAAGTGAGGCCAGGCTAAAACTGGGAAGTGTATATATAGTGACACTGTGTACCAATCAGCAAGCATGTTGAAGGTGGCCAATCAGCATGTAGGGGATTTGACAGCCAATCAGGAAAAATACCAGTGCAGCTGGGTTGGCTGACACTCTTCTGCTCCTGCAGAAGCAGGTGTATATTGCCAGTGTATATTGCTGCTATTTCAGCCTTGGAATTAAAGTGACCCAAGTTCGGGGATTCTCAAAGGAAAAGAATCCAGATAGCTTATGAGCCCCCCCCCCCCCCATGCACACAAAGCAAATTGTCGCATTCAGGAACTTTGAACAGGCAGAAGGGTATATCAAGGGTGTTGAACCTCTTTGAGCCTGAGGGCCACATTCCATTCTGGAGAGGCTCTCGGGGGCTGCATTCCAATGGGGGGGGGGAGCAGGCTGAAGGCAAAAGAGGCGGGGCCAAAATACAACCACCACCCCCAGCATATTGTAGCTTAACTTAACACTCTGAGTCTCTGACTGCCCGTAATTAAGTCATTTCAAACTTTTAAATGGCGGCGGGGGGGGGGAACTGCACAGAAGCTGGAAGTCCACGAAATGATTGGTAATCAGTGGGAGGTAGGGTGAGGCCAGGGCAAGGGGGCATGGACTCCTGGGAAACCCCAGCAGGCTGCATTGGGACCCCAAGTTTCCGGGGTTTTGGCTCCTGGACCTGTGGTTCCACACCCCCGCAGTATATCCTTATATATTTTATATATTTTATCTGTGTGGTGTCGAGAGCACATAATTCAGGCCACCTGCTGAAGCTAAGCAGGTCTGAGCCGAGTCACTGCTTGGATGGGTGACTGCCTTGGCTGCCCACATCTGTTCTCCTGCATTGAGCAGGGGGTTGGGCTCGATGGCCTTATAGGCCCCTTCCAACTTTATGATTCTGTGATACTCCGCCTTTCTACCAAGAAAAATGGCACCAAGACATCTCTTTCACAGCTCCCAAAGGCACTGGACTGGCCACTGTTGGGAATAAGGGCACAGTCCTATGCATATTTAGAGGGGGGCGGGGGAAGTCCCACAATTCCCAGCATTAAAAGACAGTTTGGAAACTGCATTTAGGGCACAATCCTATGCATATTTAGGCAGAAAAACATCCTACAATTCCCAGCATTAAAAAAAAGGCAGTTTGGAAACTGCATTTGGGGCACAATCCTATGCATATTCAGAGAGAGAGAGAGAGAGAGAAGTCCTACAATTCCCAACATTTAAAAGACAGTTTGGAAACTGCATTTAGGGCATAATCCTATGCATATTCAGACAGGGGGGAAAAGTCCTACAGTTCCCAGCACTTAAAATACAGTTTGGGAACTGCATTTAGGGCACAGTCCTCTGCATATTTAGACAGAAAAAAGTCCTACAATTCCCAGCATTGAAAAGACAGTTTGGAAACTGCATTTAGGGGACACTCCTATGCCTAGCTGGCTGGGGAATGCTGGGGATTGTAGGACTTTCCCCATCTAAACATGCATAGGAGTGTCCCCTAAATGCAGTTTCCAAACTGTCTTTTCAATGCTGGGAACTGTAGGACGTTTTCCTATCTAAACCTGTGTAAGATTGCACCCTACAGTACTGGATGAGTTGGACCTCGGTCTGATCCTGCGAGGCAATTCTTCGGTGCCCACCAGCCTTTCCAGAACATTCCACTGCAGTAATGATTGTATATATGAGTACAAAAATGGGAATTTCTGACTTCCTCCTATCCCGTGGTTGCTCTTCTGCATGTTTTTTAATAATTTCCCCAGCCCAGCATCCCAACCCTTTCCTTCTCCAGTCCAGATGTGATCCCAACAGCTGGCACGGCTGCAGCAAGGGGAGAGAAGCGCGCGGGGGGGGAGAGATTCAAATGCTCTTACATAGCAACAGGGGTGAAGGGTGCAAGGAATGGTCATTAATCATTTCTGTAGGGAAAGCCTAACAGCCGTCTGCTCACGGCCTGGCACGGGGCGGGGGGTGGGCGGGTGGGGGGAGGAGGAAGGCAGGCTCGTTTTGGTGACGTGGCAAAGACCGGGTCTGAATCCAGAGCCAGAGTCTGGAGCGCCAGAGCCCAAGGCGTTCAAGTCTTACAATTTCCCCCCACCCACCCACATTTGGGGAAATTATTTTCTAAATAAATTCTGTTTCTTGCTTATGAATAGGATGTATAAAGTGAGGTGTAGGTCTCTGGGCTTCTTTTTCTCCACCTTGTCAGGGCAGGGGAATGGAATTTGTGGATGGGCCCCCCAGAGAGCCGCCCTCCCATTCTGACCTATAACTGCAGCTGAGATTACGCGCTGAGCATTCAACCTCTGCATTCCAACCCACCTGTCTGTCTGCCCGACCGACCGCTGGATTTATTTATTTATTTATTTATTATATTTATGAATCACCCATCTGGCCAGACATCCGGCCACTCTGAGCGATGTACAGTCCAATAAAACACAAGGGGGACACACACACTCACACACACACACCGTGTAAAACACAATTAAAAGCAGTACAAAACTTAAAAATCCCAACCCACCCCATATTCCTGCCTGAAAAGCCACGTTTTTAATGCCCGGCGGAAGCTAATCAAGGAAGGGGCATGGCGGAGGTCACTGGGGAGAGAGTTCCATAAATTGGGGGCTGCCACAGAAAAAAGCCCTCCTCCTAGTCCCCACCAGCCTGGTTTCTTTGGCTGATGGGACAGGGAGAAGGCCATCCATGGCAGAGGCGTACCCACAGAACAAGACAAGGGATAGAAGGAGAGGTTCTGAATTTCAGCCTCCCTCCCCTGGAGTTCCATCATGGGAGAAAGGCAGGATATATATAAATAAATTTAAACTCACAGGCTAACATACCTAGAAATTGAGAAGGTAAACTTTTTCGGGGCATGCCGATAGAGCAGTGCTCTCCAACCTTGGGTCCCCAGATGTTTTTGGCCTACAACTCCCAGCATGCCCCAGCCAGCTACGCTGGCTGGGGCATGCTGGGAGTTGTAGACCAAAAACATCTGGGGACCCAAGGTTGGAGAGCACTGCGATAGAGGGATGGGAAAAGGTTCACCTGCGACCTGTCTGCTTGTCGGGCTGCAGTTACGGGCATAGGAGCGAGGCCAGCAAAAAGATTGGCAGCCCCCCAAAAAGCAGAATCCAGGAGTCCTGTTTCTCAGCCTCTCGTGAAGCCAACCCAGCAAAGATCTACTGCACTAACGTTGAGACCCGATCCCGCGTGATTTTCGTCTTCTTTTCTCGTACCGGGGTGGGGTGGGGGAATCGACGTTTAACTTGGGTTGCCATTTCTACGATTAATAATATTTTCACCTTAAAGTTTGCAAAAAGCACTTCAAGTGCCTTTCTTCTTAAGCCTCCTCTCAGGGAAGATAATTGAGCAATTAGTGACAAATTACCTTTGGTGGCTTTTCCCCCCTTAATGAAGGCTTACGTAACAAAGTGCCAATTAAAAGCCACTCCTGAAGAGAGGGAATGTGCAGTTTAAGTATTCCCCGTTCTTTCCTGCTGCAGAGCCTGGTTCCATACTGGCTTGCCTCGATTTCGGTCAGCGGGTCTCTTTGGGTGTATAAGCTTCACCCCAGTCTCTAGAGGGCATATCGACATGTCGATGTCAGCCCTTAAACCAATTTAACAGTCTTTCCCAGGGAATCCTTTGTCAGTCTTCGTGATGCTGGTGGCTGGGATCTTGAAAGGAGAATGCTCAGCACCCTCAGCAAACTGCAGTTTCCAGGATTCCTTGGGGGGGAAGCCATGATGTAGTGTAAAGTCTGCCCACACTTTTAGCTCCCGCAAACAGCAACTCTTGCTGCTGGCATTCAGGGTTGAAACTTTTCTGTGTATGTGTCTATAAAACCAACCCTTTCCCCTCTTTTGGTGCAACTGGCGTGCTTGCTGTCTCATTGGCCTGGTTCACACGTGACACTAACCCACTGTTTAACCCGTGGTTTGTTGCCCTACCCAGAGTTTGTCTGGCAGATGATCGAACAAACTGTGGTTTGTTTTCTCAGTCTCTGGGTTGTTAGTTTCCCTCCTCCTTCATCTGTTCCCAAGTGCCTTTGTGGCTCTGTAGTACTGGCTTTAAAAAAAAAAAAACACTCTTGCCCTCTGTAGCCTGGCGAAACAACCCATGAACAACCCAGTTCTGGGTTTGCACGTAACGACAACCCATGGTTGAAACAGCCCAACAACAAACCATGGGTTCTCTTTCTGGGTTGTTTGTGGTTAACAAACCATGGTTTGTTAGTGCAGCTGCATTCACACATCACAACAATCCATAATTCAACAACCCGTACCGTGGATCAGCATTATGTGCAAACCAGGCTGTTGTTTCTTGCTTTGATTACTGCAACCTGCTTTGCTCCATTCTTCAGCTCTCTTCTTTCAAATCTCCTTCTTCAGCTTGCTTCACCTATTCTGCCTGTCATTATGATCGTGTTGCACTTCCATTCTGTCCTGCGCTGCCAGTCAGTTCCAGTATGGTTTGCACATTGGTTCAAAAAAGTGAGAAATTGGGTAAGTTTGCATCAAAATGCAAACCATGTCAATTTTGCCCCCCTTCCCTTATTTTGCGTGGCTACACTGTGAGAAACATCATGAGAAACGTGGTGGTGAACAAGGAAGGTTGAGCATAGGAGCTCTAGTGGGCCATGAGGAGGTCTCTACGGCAGTGTTCTCCAACCTTGGGTCCCCAGATGTTTTGGGCCTACAACTCCCAGCATGCCCCAGCCAGCATAGCTGGCTGGGGCATGCTGGGAGTTGTAGGCCCAAAACATCTGGGGACCCAAGGTTGGAGAACACTGCTCTAAGGGCTCAATTCTGCAGCTCGTGAGCCCCTGAACTCGGGGGCTTCTGAGATTCCTATGCTCTGCCAGGTGGAAGCCAACATCACAGGAGGAGCAGTGGAGGTGATCTTGGCCTACCCATCCTCCGATCTTTGCTTTTTTTTGCCTAGATGGGATTTTCGGGGGCACTTTGTAGGTGGAGGGAAGGTGGCTGCAGAGCCCTCAGGATAAATCGTATCCTGGCCTCTCCGGTCTCCTCCCCTCCCTGCCCACTGGAACACCCCCCTTCCCCCCTCTCTGAGGTAGGAGAGGCAGCCGGCATGTTTCTCTCTGTGAAGGACCAGCACCCGGGTCCTATGCGTGAGTTCGGCGCTTAACGGGTTAACCGGCACTGAGTTACAGCCCGTACAAGCAAGTGAAACCGACTAGGAGGTTTGCGTACACAAGAGGAAACTAGAGCCCTTTAAATGACCAAATAAGGCTTTAGGAGCGGAGCTTTCTAGGAATACTATAATGTCAACACAACCTGAGGTGACCTCTACGTTTATCAATGAAACAGGCTCCCAGACTAGCACATTGGGATTAGTCAGTTACCTTAGACTAAAGACTTTACGCTAGTCAATTTCAGCCTGGCCCCGGGTCAGCTGATCCAGGGATGAGAACAGCTTACTCCAGCCGCCTCTTGGAGGATGAACCTTGTTCCAAAGCACCCTGTGTTGCCAACAACCCCTCACAGGAAGGGAGAGGGGTTTTCTACCCCTGAGTTTCCCGCTCTCCCCACCCTCCAGGTCAGGTGGGGGCTTATGCCTGCCCCTTCGTATCAGGTGGGCTTATTCCTGCCTGGGAAGAAGGTGACATACTGGGTACTTTACAGCTCTTTGAGACTGCCCTGATAGTTTGATGGTCTTGATGGTCCTTTCTTGGGTTTTGTGGAATTCAACCGAGACTCTCCATTGTTGGGGATGCCGGTCTGTCTGGCTGCTTCCCTGTAACTCAATCCCCCCTCCTCGCCCCCCCTCCCCTGGACGGAGGCTGTGTGTGTGTGTGTGTGTGTGTGTGTGTGTGTGTGTGTGCATGCATACTCGTGTCAGGCTTTCTCCACACTCGCCATGCTGGCTGTGAGGGGGCTGGTGTGTGTGTGTGGATCTCTGACTCCCTCTCCGAGGTCAGAGTTCTTCCCTAAGGTCAGAGTGCTGTTTCCAACCTCAGAGGGGGGAATCCAAGCCATCCTATGGTTCCTGGGACGCTCACATTCCTGGGACGGCTCTCTAAAAGAACTTGCACACGAAGCCTTGTGAAGGAGCCCTTGCAAACAGAAGACTTGCTCTAGATTTGGGGAGTCTCTTTTCTCCTTCAGCGCTCTTTCGTAAAATCGAAAACAACCCGTCTGTGAATGGAAGAGGCGGCTTCCCACAGCAGAAAGGCACCTTTGGTCCCAAGCCTTAATCTGTAGTGTAAGCCATTTTGGGATTAATCCAGTGGAAAGGCAGCAGGAGGATATCAATCTTTGGATTCGTTGGTTGGTTGGTTGATTAAATACATAGCCTCAGGGTGCTGTGAGGCATCGATGGCTTTTTAAAAGGATTAGCAAAATGCACAGAGCCGCCTTCCCCATTGGGTGCCCTCTACATGTTTTGGATTACGGCTCCTACAAGCCCCAGTCAGGATGTCCAATGGTCAGGGATAATGGAGGCTGTAGTCCAAAACATCTGGAGGGGGGTACCAGGTTGGGGAAGGCTGACATAGAGGACAGGTTGATCATATATCAAGCAGGAAAGGGGCAGAAGAGGATCAACCCCGGAACAACCAGATGAGCACTAAGCATGCTCACTTGCTCAGTGTCTGTGGAATGCTGAAGGGGGGACGGGACAGCTATGCGCTTCACACGGCGCATGGTTAAACTATGCAATTCACTTCCACAGGATGCAGTGATGGCCACCAACTTGGGGAGCTTTAAAAGGTGATTGGTCAAACTCATGGAGGAGGAGGCCATCAAGGGCTACTAGTTCTGATGGTTATATATTACCTCCAGTATGAGGCGGTATGCCTATATGTACACCAGTTGCTGGGGAACATGGGCGGGAGGGTGCTGTTGCACTCCTGTCCTGCTTGTGGGTTTCCCGTGGGCAGCTGGTTGGCCACTGTCTGAACAGAATGCTGGACTAGATGGATGGACCCCAGGTCTGATCCAGCAGGGCTCTTCTTGTGTTCTTATAATGAATAGAGCAGACTAGCAGAGGTCCCCAAGCTTTTGGACCTGTGGGCACATTTGGGAATTTGAGAAACTGCGGCGGGTGGGCACCACCACAAAATGTCTCCCACAGAGGATGTGGATCAGGGCTTTTTTTCTGGTGGAACTCACCGGAACTGAGTTCCAGCACCTTTTCTTCTATTAATTGCATTACAATTTAATCGCCATCTACTCCTGAGGAAATGTAATCCAAGAGTTCCGGTACCCTTTTCTCCAGAAAAAAAGCACTGATGTGGATAGTCACATAATGGCTGCTGTGGGGTACAGGCTAGTCAAAAGTGAGCTACAGCGGTGTGTGCGGGGAGGGAAATAGAGAGGCTGGGAGGGAGGAGGAAACAGCAAGGCAAAGGGGTGGAGAAAGAGCAAGGCTAGAGCTAGAAAGGGAACGAAAGAAGGCTACCCTAACATTTTGCAAGATTTTTATTTTAAAAAAACCTTTTTTGGAAGGGGTCAAGGAGTAGAGAGCTTTGTGGGTGCTGTTGGAGGTCCCCGCAGGTGCCCATGGCACTCACGGATGCTGCCTTGGGGATCCCTGGAATGGAGTATCCTAGAAAAGGGCATGGCTGGCTGGAACCCTGAAAGGAACACTCCACACTGCAGATTTTGTTCCAGGTCCCGCTTGTCAATGACCACGACCCATGACGACCAGAAGAGCAACCTCCAGGTTCACATTTGGCCTACCAAAGATGGTACCCAGATCTAAGTAACAGATATCGCCATCTTAGAACTGTATCTGGGACATGACCTGCTTCCTTCACAGCACCGGGTGAGGCAGAGATCCGGGCTTGACTCACGGGTTCATGCTCCTTGCTCGCTGGCCATAGCATCAAGCGGTGGCTTGCATACGACTGAACAGGGCCGGCGCTACCGCTAGGCAAACTAGGAGATTGCCTAGGGCGCGTGGCTGAAGAGGGCGCAGAAATACTGCGCTCCTCTTCACTGCTGCCGCCGCCGGGCCACCCCCCCTTCGCCGCCGCCACCCCCCCCACCGCTGCCGCCGAGCTGAACCCCCCGCCCCCCGCCGCCCCTGCCACCGGGCCGCCCCCCCGCCGCCGCCACCACCACCACCCGACCCCCCCACCTACCTTCTCCGCGCCGCTTCCGGAGCCCCGCCCGCACTGTTTTGGCGGGAGGAACCAGGGCAACAGGGCTTCTTAAACAGCCCTGTTGCCCTGGTTTCCCTGGCCAAAAACAGAGCGCGGGGGTCCCGTCGCGTCACTTCCTCCTTGGAGGAGGAGGCGGCCAGGGCGGGGGGAAGGTAGGTGGCGGGCAGGGGGAAGGTAGGTGGCGGGTGGGGGGGTTGCAGAGCAGGGCTGCTTTGCTCCGGAGCCCCCCCCATGGCACGAGAGGGGAGGGCTAAATATAATTTCGCCTAGGGCGCCAAACTGCCCTGCACCGGTCCTGAAACTGAACCATCCCAAATTATCACCACACCACCACCACCAGCACCAATATCGTTTAGTTCTATTTGCGAAGTCAAAACCATTTTCCGATCATCTGCTAGGGTCACTAACTATAGAGAGACAGTTAGGGTTGTGAAAGCACAGACCGTGAAGATTTGCAGAAAAGGCATGTTTTTGTCAAAGTGAATGCAGGTTTCAGTCTTTTACAATCTCTAGCCATTGGCTGCAAGAGATCTGACATAAGTATATTGGAATGAGCTCCCCCCCCCCCCCACTATGGATTCAGCTACTGATGTGTGGTGGAATGTTGATGAACATTCCCATAATGCTCAGGAGTTTTTTTGGTTGGTTTTTTTTTTTTTTTTTTTTAAAGGTGTCAGTACACAATGCCCAGAGTCAGATGGGCTGTTGGTGGGAAGGGTTTTTTTTTGGTAAGGAAGAGATGTAAGAAATATTAGTGAACAGATTGTGCATTGTGTGGGGTTTGTGTGTGTGAAATGATATAGGGGAAGATTGTCTCCCTAGTCTGTATAGACCAGTGTTCTCCAACCTTGGGTCCCCAGATGTTTTTGGCCTGCAACTCCCAGCATGCCCCAGCCAGCATAGCTGGCTGGGGCATGCTGGGAGTTGCAGGCCAAAAACATCTGGGGACCCAAGGTTGGAGAACACTGGTATAGACCTCTTAGACTGCTACAGTTTTCAGCTGAGGCCTTTTGTCTATACCACATCTACAGAGTCCCATCTGGCAGCAACACGGCAATGTGAGCCTTCTCTGTGGTGGTGTCCTGCCTCTGGAATAACCTATCCTATAATGTGATACATCAGGCACTGATGATGATCATACGCTTTCAATCTTTATTAAAAAAAACATAGGTATTTGTTTACCCTGGCTTTTCCCAGTTATCAATTGATCAAGGGCTCAATCCAATGCATGTTTAGACAGGAAAAAAAGTCCTACAACTCCCAGCATGCCCCAGCCATCCATGCTGGCTGTGGGGCATGCTGGGGGAGTTGTAGGACTTTCCCCCCTGTCTAAACGTGCATACGATCGTGCCCTTAGAGAGCCATGCTATATGGCCCCTAGACAGCGTAGGCCGTAGGATACTTCGGATTCCGAGATCAGAGGTCAGAAACAGAATTCCAACCTCGGAGCTCGGGATCCACCCTCCGATCTCCCTCCCCCCCCCTGCATCCGGCGTGAAAAAAAAACTGTGCCAGCTGCCACTCCGAGGTCGGGAAAATTGACCTCGGAGAGGGGGTGAAGGGGTGGTTCAGGGAAGGGGAGGAGACTGGGGTCGTCAGGATACGAGGTATGCTGACAGCGCTCCAGCCGCCTTTCCTCCCCTTCTTACGCTGGCTCAGCTTGTCTGAACGTGGAAAGCTAAGCAGGGTCAGGCCTGGCTATTACTTGGATGGGAGACCCCCCTCCTCTAGTTTCCTGCATTGAGCAGGGGGTTGGACTTGATGGCCTTGTAGGCCCCTTCCGACTCTGTGATCTATGAAATCTATGAAAGCCCTGCAGCTAGATGGTCAAAAACAGCCATCTAGCTGAATTGCAGGGCGCTCCTCCCTCTCTGCACTGGCTGCTCGTTCGCCTCCAAGTTGTCTGAAGTCATGTCTTGCGGAGCCCTTGTAATCTATAGTATTATTGTGTTTTATAGTGTTTTATTGTCTTATAATCAACTGTAAACTGCTTCAGGATTTATTTATTTTTTAAATGGGAAGCAGTATATAAATATTTTTTGAAGAATAAAATAAGAATAAATGTATGTATATTTTATTGTTTTATTTTAAGATATTTATAGATTGCCCCTCCGCTAAGTGAGCGCTGAAGGCGATGTACAGTTAAAATGAACGCTAACAAGATTTAAAAAAAAAAAATTAACACATCAAACCATCACCTAAAAACAGAAGCAGAAAAGAAAACAGAGCTTCTTTACAATAAAACCCAAGTGTAGCAATAAAACTAGAGAGCAACATTAACCATTAGAAGCCCAATGGAACAATACAATCTTAACTATCTAAGGGCGCAATCCTATGCATGTTTAAGCAGAGAAAAGTCCTACAACTCCCAGCATGCCTCAGCCAGCTATGGCTGGCTGGGGCATGCTGGGAATTATAGGGCTTTTTTGCAGTCTAAACATGCATAGGATCACGCCCAAAGGACAGGCATGAAGGAGCAACTCTAGCCTCCTAGGAAGTGAGTTCCAAAATTGGGGGGGGGGGGGCTGCTAGAGAAAAGGCCCTGTCTCAAGTACCCACCAACCTCATCATGCAGTTAGACATCCAACAGGGCCTCAGATGACAATCACAAGTCATGGGCAAGTTCAGATGGGAGGGCTCATGGGACACATCAATGGCACGTTTTGATTAGCGGGGTGCTGATGTCATCTGCCACTAGCTTTGGACTTCCCTGTTTCCTATAAGCCAGTGTTCTCCAACCTTGGGTCCCCAGATGTTTTTGGCCTACAACTCCCAGCATGCCCCAGCCAGCATAGCATAGCTGGCTGGGGCATGCTGGGAGTTGTAGGCCAAAAACATCTGGGGACCCAAGGTTGGAGAACACTGCTATAAGCTTAGCTGCAATCCTCACAGTGGCTCGGTGTGTGTGTGTGATTAATCTTGCCAGCAATAATACACTGCTCCCTCTTGTAATGCCAAGTATTTTGGGGTGGCTTGGTCTTGAATGGGTACCGGCTAGATGATGGGTGATTTAAAAATACAATAAATACATAAAGTAAGTCTTATTAGCTTCACAAAAGACCCGCACCTGGGGGAGATGAAAACTTCTAGAACTGGTTTGTTGATGTAGATCATCAACACAACTTCCTGAATTCTTGGACTCTCCTTGGGGGATATTCCACCTAATGGGGGCTGTCACGTTGAGCACCTGCACATCACAGTGTGCCATGACACCATTGGGCCTTTCAGGTTCCCTGGCCCGAAGCAGCTTATGGCTTTATAGGTAAGAACCAGCACTTCGAACGGGGCTCCGAAACAAATGGAAAGCCAACCCAGTGTAGGCGTTGGAAGACTGATGTTATGTGGTCTATAAAGCGCACGCAAGAGAGAACAGTCTGGCTGCTGCGTTTCTCGCTAGCAGCAATGTCCAAACACTGTTCAAGAACAGCCCCACGTAGAGCGCATTGCAGTAATCTAAAGGAAAGGTGATTAAGGCCTGAATGAATCACTGTAGCCCCACCGATGATGGAAGTTGTAGTCCAACACATCTGGGAGGGTGCTAGGTTTGGGAAGGCTGCTGTAACCTGATATGTGCAGTATTGTATGCGAACGGCGTGAAGGGTGTGTAGGCGAGTGTGAGAAAGAGAAAATGAAGGAGAATGAATATGGATAAGGTGTAACACACATGATCACAAACATATCCACAAAACGTTGCAGGTTTCTCCTTTTATCACCCGAGTTCAGTTCAAACCCAACCCTTTTCAATGCAGCCAGCGCAGCGCACGCATTCACTTGCTTGCCATCGAGTGTTGCGTGATCAAGTAAGGTAAACACATATTTTAGGGATGTCCGGATTTTATTAATTCTGTTTCGTCAGTTTTGTGGATTGTCAGGCATCTTTCGTTCCATCGTCTGCTCATTGATGGAATCCGATTTTGTGTGCATTTGCAAACAAACAAAATTGCACAAATACCCTCCCAAAGTAAACAAACAAACAAACAAAAACCCAGTCCATAAGTCCATGGACTCTGCATGATTCGAAAAAGCTGGTCCACTGCAGAACCTGCAGGTCGGATTTATAGAAATCCGAAGGAATCTGGATCTGTTGCGGATTTCTCAGACATACTCAATGCATAAGTGAACCAGCCCTTGGGTAACTGAACTCCTGGGCCCAAAGCAGGTGTCCACTGAGCCTTTTCTAAGAGAGTCGGATAGAAGGCCCAAGTGTGATTACTGTTATCCATCACAGACCCTTCAAATGCGAAAGTAACAATCTTGGATAATCAGCATGTCAAGCCTGGGCCAATTTTGACTTGACAAACACTTCTCTCTCTTTCCCTGGCCCCTAGCAGAAGAGAAAGGCAAAACAGAATGGGTGTGTGTGTGGAATGCAAAATCTGTTTTCATTCAAATAAGAAGGCAAGCATTGGGGGTGATTTTCTGAGAGCGGGTCGGTGGACCTTTCTTGGAAATTGTTTTTGCAAAGAAAATGAGATAATTCTCTTCATCTCCTCCCCCAAACTCATAGACTTTATTGTTATTCTAAGAGAACTTTATACATGTAAAATAAAAATGTTGATGTGCCCTGTTCATAAGAAAGTGTTTTAAGAGGAGGAAGAGGAAGAAAAAGAGGAAGAGGAAGAGGGTGGGGGGAATCTGAGATTGGAGGCTACTTGAAGGGAGGGCTCTATGTTTGTATTTATTATTTGTATTTACTTATTTATGAAATATTTAGTCAACAAAATACTTGATACCAGTGCTTTTTTTCTGGAGAAAAGGGTACCGGAACTCTTGGATTACATTTCCTCGGGAGTAGATGGCGATTAAATTGTAATGCAATTAATAGAAGAAAAGGTGCTGGAACTCAGTTCCGGTGAGTTCCACCAGAAAAAAAGCCCTGCTTGATACAATGTACACATTCATAAACTTTCATCCCCAGACCCCACTGTAACTACATGTAATTTTAATAAATGCTTATACTTCTTCCATCTATTTCTGTTGACAAATCTGTCGATTTTGGTTTCTCTCAACTTCTCATTTTTCCAGTCTTAAATTCGGTTTGTCTCAAATGTTGAGAACTTTTCCAGTCATAAATGCATTATGTCCTGAACTTTGATTTTTAAAAAAACGTTTGTATGAGCATTCATGAGCATTTTTGTCCATAGTTCTCTAATAAATGCATATACACAACGTTGCAAGCAGTTCCCCATACACAATGCATTTTATTGCTATTTTCCACAATATGTGCATTTTTAGGTTCACTTTTTAAATTGGAGGACTCCGTTCCAAAATTTGGAGAAGTGCAGATTTCGAAGAGTATCGGAGTTTCGTTTGGTATAGTGCAGTGTTCTCCAACCTTGGGTCCCCAGATGTTTTTGGCCTACAACGTAGCTGGCTGGGGCATGCTGGGAGTTGTAGGCCAAAAACATCTGGGGACCCAAGGTTGGAGAACACTGTCCTAGATCATTCATTCATTCAGCCTAGGTTCCTCTGTAAAGGGCCTTGTGCAATGACTGTGACATACTGATTAGCTTAAGGTCCAATACTAAACATGCACAGGCTTGTGTGCCCTTGTTGGAGCTACATTTGGTGACGTACAGAATGCATGGCTTTGAGAAAAGGCATCACACCCGTCCTAATGTGGTGTGGGCCCTTCATTTAGGATCAGGTGTTAGATCTCTCTTGCAGCCGGATTTTGATTTGGATCACCCTCTGGATGACTCCCAGGTCTATGGGTGCATCCATCCACACCAGGGGCAGGCAGAAAGTAAATTGGGACCTCCTGGTAGATCCCTGGGTGGTTCGCAGTAGATCGGCAAGGCAAGGGTTTCTTAATCCCAGTTGTCTAAGGATAGCCACAACTAAAACTTTTCCTCCCTGCCTAAATTAGGTTGCTGAAAAAGAATGATGGGGGGCGGGGGGAGAACCAGGAGTGGATTTTTGGGTGAAAGGATTTGAGCTTGGTTACGGTACCAATCACAAATTCCTGGGCTGACCATGTGCTCAGAAGCACCTTGCTCCGTAATTGTTACCTCTGGATTCTAGTAAAAACTAAGACAAAGTAGATCCCACAGGCCTGAAGTCTGCCCACTCTACAAACCTGGCCTACTCTACAAACTTAAACTGGTTTAACTGCTGTGGCTTCAGTTGAGCATTTGGCTTCAATGCAAAAACAGTGGCGCCGTAAACTCATCTGGGGTTGCTGTGCTTGTCAATGTTCTTCACAGCACTGCTCCGGCTTCACACAGCGCATACGGTAGTTAAACTATGAAATTCACTTCCACAGGATATAGCGATGGCCACCAATTTGGAGGGCTTTAAAAGGGAATTGGACAAATTCGTGGAGGGGAAGGCTATCGATGGCTACTAGTCCTGATGGCTCTATACTACCTCCAGGATCAGAGGCAGTATGCTATGTACACCAGTTGCTGGGGAACATGGGCGGGAGGGTGCTGTTGCACTCATGTCCTGCTTGCGGGATCCCGTGGGCAGCTGGTTGGCCACTGTGTGAGCAGAATGCTGGACTAGATGGACCCTTGGTCTGATCCAGCAGGGCTCTTCTGATGCTCTTATGGTACTGCTTCCATCGGGAGGGGCTGGGGCTCAGTGGTAGAGAATCTGCATTGTATGCAGAAGGTCCTGGGTTCGATCCCCAGCATCTCCAGGCAGAGCTAGGAAAGAATCCTGCCTGAAACTCTGGACAGTTGCTGCCTGTCAGTGTCGACAATGCTGTGCTAGATGGACCCATGGTCTGACTCGCTAGAAGGAAGCTTCCTATGCACCTGGAACAGCAGAAATCTAGTAAGTGGACAGAAGAACATAACGAGAGCTCTGCTAGACCAGACCAAGGGTCCGGTCCAGTCTAGCATTCTGCTTCCCACAGGGGAAAAGCAGCTGCCTCTAGGAAACCCCCAAGCAGGGCAGGGAATTGATATTCATTCGTAGTGACTGGGTTCAGACAACACGATAAGGGCTGAGTGTGACTGGTCGTTGAACTGTGGGTTGTTGTTGAAACGTGGGTTATCGTGTTGTCTGAACCCAGCCAAGATAACAAATGGTGGTGAACAACCCACACTTCACAACCCAACAACGAACCATGGGTTCTCTTCATGGGTTGTTCATGGTTAACAAGCCATGGCTTGTTAGCACAGCTGGGCTGAGACAACGCCATAACCCACGTTTCAACAACAACCCACAACAACCCACGGTTCAACAGCAAGCCACACTCAACCCTTGAGTGTGGGTTATCATGTTGTCTGAACCCAGTTACTGCCTCTGATCATGGGAGTTTTCATGGAACCATCATGACTAATAGCATAGGCCAGAGTTCCCTAAAGCGGGGGCCTTCCAGGCGAGTTGGGACTGCAGCTCCCAGCATTCCCAAAACACCTGGAGGGCTCCAGCTTCAGGGAATTCTGGCCTACACAGACCCTATTCTGCTTATATAATGCTTTGCACATACCTTATCTCTCCCTGCCAGGAAAAGTGTTCACTGCTACATTTCTGCATCTCAGGGAAGGCACAGGAGAGGGCCAGAAAACAACAAGAACAAGGTGACCAGCTGATCCAAGCAGGCAGGCGGTGTGAAAAATAAAAAAATAAAAAATTCAGAAAACAACCCACACCAAAAACAGGTGCAGGAGCCTAAAGTGGGGGGGGGGAGCAGAGCCTTAAAGTACTGAAGAGGAGAAGGAGGAGGAGGAGGAAGAAGAAGATCAGGGGAAATTATGGGGAGAGAAAGAGAAGGGCCAAGGGAGAAAGTGCCCTCCAGCTCCTGATGATAAGGCAGGGGGTCTCCAACAAGCAGCCCGACGCCTCTGCCAGAAGGACCCCTCCTCCGTTCAGCCGATAACCTCGGCTCTGGTCTCCTTCCCATCAGAGACAAGAGGCAGGCAGAGAATGAGTTAAAGAAAAAACCCTTCTACTTCCGGATGTGTTCATAGCTCAGGGCTGTGAAGCTGAGAGAGCGAGAGCGCATCTTTCTTTCTCTGTCTCCCCCCCCTCCTCCTCCTCTTCTTCTTCTTTCCACATATACGGAGGGAAGCAAGCAGGCACCTAAGAAGCAAACGCATGCAAGGAGGGGGACAACGCAGGCAACCTCTTTGATTATTATCCTTATTTTTAAATATAAAAGATACCTAGAATTATCATCATCGATTCCCCCCCTTAAATAATAATAATAATAATTAATAATAATAATAATATCCAAACTCCCAAGCAGAAGAGCGAGGGCGCCTCGTCAATTTCATCCTCTCTTTCCACCCCCCCTCCCCACCCGCTGCCCCCGTCAGATCTGCTGCTGCTTTAAGAGGAGGAGAGCAGGAGAAACTGACAAACCCATCTTGTGTGAGTGTGTCTCTCCCCCCCCCCCGCGCCATCACCACCTCTCTGTTTGCTGAGTAGAGGGGGCTGGGAGTGGGAGGGGGCTGAATTCTCCTTGGTGGAGATGCTGGGTGGGGGGGCTTCTTGGATCCTCTGAGCCCCCCCACACACCTCTCTTGCACCTTCTCGCTCTCTCTCTCTCTTTTCCCTTTTCATGCCTTGCATCTTGCCTTGATAGGATTGAAACCACAACCATTGAACAGGGAAGAGGGAGGAAAAGGAAGGGGGAGGTGATGCCCATGATTTAAAGGAAAGAAGAAGAAAAAAAGAAAGAAAGAAAGAAAAAAGAAAGAAAGAAAGAAAGAAGAAGAAGAAGGGGGGAAAAAGAAAGAGGGAGAGAAAGGAGTGTGAGACGAGTGAGTGTGTTTTGGAGAAGGGGGTGTTGCTGGTGTTTGATCAACCACACACCCCTTCTCCCCCCCCCCCTTTCAAACTACCACCGGCTTGTTGATATTTTTTTTTCCTACATGGACCATAAGTCACTTGAGGTCTGACATCTCTCAGCACTTGATGGACAGCTACGACAGCAAAAAGGCAGAAGAAAAGGTCTACTTGGGAGAAAGGAGATACCTACAAGCAAGAAAATAAGCAACTATTCCCCGCCGCCTCTATAATACAAACAAACAAACAAACACATCCACGCAGATCTGTCATGCCGGCTTCTTCTAGCTAGCCAGCTCACTTAGGTTTGTTTTATATATCTATATCTATATCTATATATTTGGAAAGACCTTTGGAAGGTTTAATTTTTGTAATTTTTTAAATTATTATTATTATTATTATTATTATTATTATTATTATTATTATTACTACTACTACTACTACTACTACTACTTCTGCTGAGCAATCCACAGATAAATCGTCCCTTTCTGGAGGGGAAAATAAGACTCGAAAGCAAATAACAACCCCTGTTTGCAACAGTTTCTCTTTTTTCTTCGCTGATCTTGTTGGAGTGATGGACTTAGGGAAGTGGCCAAAATGAAGGATCTCCGTTTTGGACGGAACTGAAGCTTCCCTGGCCCCCCCAAGAGCCAGCTCCCCCAGGGGGGAGAAGCAACAAGAAAAGGAAACCCCGGAGAAAAAACTTCCGAGCGTCCGATGGCACAAAGGGTAGGTCCTCATTTTGTTTATGATCAGTCTTGTTTCGCTCACATGCTAATGGAAGATGCTCTGCTCTGTCCTGGATTGGTCTATTAAAAGTAAAAAATAAAAATAAAAAGGCAATTATTGGTTTGTTTATTTAAAAAAAAAGTTTCAAAGGGTCTTTCTTATTGCCTCCTCCTTTGCCTAATAATAATAATAATAATAATAATAATCAAAGAAGACATTTCAACGGTGTGGATTATTCACACAGTTCAACTTCGAGTTGGTTCCTCTAGAATTTACAGCCATCAATTCTGTGTTGTGGGCTTGAACCTGTCCCTTTTCTAGGCTCATTTTTTCCCACCCTCAACACACGCCTTCTCAACTTCTTATTTGTAAATATTTATCTCCCCACCAGCCTGGTTTGGCTGGCAAGTGGGATTTTGAGGAGGGGGTGGAGGGGAGGAAAAGGGGGAAAACTTTAAAAAAACAACAACAACCCAAACCTTTTTTTTTGAAAGTATTTCCCTTTCAGTGGAGTAAAATAGCTGTCACTTCTAACTGATATAAATAGGTGTCATTCTTCTCTCCCCCCTCCGTGCTCCCGTTTCACTTTGTGGGTTAATAGATCTGGCTTTAAAACCGACCAAAGATTGACTAGTGTTTGTGAGTGTCTCCATAGCAAACTTCAGCAAAATACATGCACTGGGTCTAACTCCCCCCCCCCCGCGCTTTTTAAATCTCACACAGGGCAAGCCATTTCTTGACTTTCTCCAGACTTTTTTGCTTTGATTTTCTGTTGCTCATTTGAAAGCCACAATGGGGATGCTTTGTGGCATTTTGTGATGCCTTTCTAAAGTTTTCCCAGTCTCTTTTCTCTCCTGACCCTCTCCATGGAGCGGCAGAAAATATCTGACTGGCTTGAAAGGCTGGGGTTAATGTGTCTTCAATGTGGCCGGCTGTACTAAGAAATCCTGAAAACTTTTCTTGGGACTCACCACCAAGCACCACCACTTCTTTCTACGGGGGACGTTCCAGCAGCCCCCCCCCCATATTTTGAATTTCAGCTTTATATTTGGGGTGGGGGCATAGTTCCCTGCAACACAGAACGAACAACTGAAAGCCAGCTGCTTGCTCTTGAATGCTATAGTCTGATGGAAGGAAATGCAGTATATATATATATATATATATCATTTAAAAACAGTCTTTACCGCTTTATAAAATACCCCGGTCTGATTCAGTTTTCCAACTTTAGAAATCAATGGTTTTCTCTAGGCAAAAGCAGAGGGGGGGGGGGGGAAGAGAACACTCTTTACAAACTTACGCCAAGGAGGAACTCTGCTAAGATGATTCAAAATATGAAAATGATCAATATTTTTAGAACCAACATTTGGACTATCTTCTGCACCCGAAGAATTAAAAAAAGGAAAAGAAATAATAATAATAATAATAATAATAATAATAATACCAAGTCGCATCAAACAGATCTCTCTCCCCAGAGTATATCTGAGCAATTAGATTTTTTTTTTTTAAAAAATAAAATGCGTATTTTGAAAACTGCGCCGGTCGAAAGAGAAGCTCTGGAATTTAAAGCGAAGCTTTGCAAAATAAGAGCGAGCGAGCGAGGTTACACGGATCTTGCTCTTCTGTGCACGTAACAGCTGAGATAAGGCATGATTTAAATAAGAATAGTCGGCAGGGTGGAAAAAAAAATTCACACTTTTTTCCAGGGAGAGGGGTGTGTGTGGGGGGGGGGGGAGGAAGAGAATGTTTTTGTTCTGTTAAAAGAAGAAGAAGAATTCTGAAGTTTAAAGTGCCTTGCGGGGGTTTAATTAATAATAGAGGATGGCCGGATTCCCTTTACAAAGGGGTGGGGAAAGAAAGAGGAAAGAGGGGCAAAAGATGTGAATTTTGATTCCTTCTTTAAGGTAGCAACTGGTGAGGGAAGCATGCGGATGGCCCGGGAGGAACGTGGGGGGGGGGGGGGAAAGTTAATTCAGAATAAAAATAAAGCTTCCTAAAAGTCTGGCTGCAGGAGCGTGGAAATTGAAATGGCTTGGGAGGCCATGCCGATTTCCAGTGTCAGAATTCCAACTTGGAAAATCCAGGCCGCATGTAGGAGGAGGAGGAGGAGGACGGCTGCGTGTATGTGTTTAATCTCTCCCTCTCAAAAGTTCACTGCCTTCCCTGTCAGGGGAGAAAAAAATTAAAAGGTTTCCTATTTCTTTTAAAGCCTCCAAAGAAGCGATTCTGTTCTTCTGTCCATGAGCAAAACCACCGCAGCCCATTTGGGATCTAGCTATCTGTCTGTCTATCTGTATTTAAAAAGGAAATAAATTTTGTGTGTGGTCGTGGGGTGGGGGTGGGGGTGGGAAGAAAAGTTTTGCTGTTGAGGGAGTATAGAACTGCAAGCGCATTATCGATTTCCCCAATTGATTTGCAAGCAACTTTGCGCCCCCCCCCCTATTTGTTTCGTTTTGGGGATGTCTGGGTTGTGTGTGTGTGTGTGTGTGTGTGTGTGTGCGTGTGTGCGCGCGCGCATATAAAAGGATATCGTTCACAACACTGATCGGCGCGATGCTGTATGTATATCGCGGGTGGAGGTTGAAATTAACAGGGCCGGCTTCGTGAAATTGACCAACAGTGGCATGAAATTGACTTAAGTGGAGAAAGGCACGAGAGATGGACCTGTTTGGCTCGAGATGGGGAAGTTTGGGGCTATTGTGAGTGGCGGTTAGAAAGAATCAGAAATTGGAAAGAATTTGGAATCAGTTGGGTGTAAGAAAACTTTTTGGATATTTGGCGGGGGCGCGCGCGCGAGAAGAACAACAAAACTAGCAAATGTTCGCAGGAGGGTCCTGACCTCAGTGGAAAGGGGGAAAGATCAAGATGGGGGAAGATAAGAACCAGTTTGGCAGTGTACGCCTATATCCTTGTGCTTCTCTCCACCACCCGCCCGCCCCAATACGTCTTCGCCCCCAAGTTTGTCTCAGAGAAAACCTTCCACATACTTGCTTTAAAAGGTCAGTGACTTAAAAAGCATCTCCCTGGGGTCACCCCCCGCCCCCGGTAAAAATTTATCCTTAGGTATGCTCAGATTTGGGGATCCCCCGCTATTTAGGGGTGCTATTTATTTGGGGTATAGTGTGCTGAGAAATTTGATATATGTTCCTAGATCGGGTATGTAAACTTTCTCTCTCTCTCTCTCTCCCCCCCCCGCCTTTCCGTACCTGATTCTGCTCCCCCCCCCCCCAGTACGATGAATTGGTACATTACGCTGGAATGGACGGGGTCTCTCTGCCGGGATTTGGAGACCCACATACGGGCAGGAGTCTGCAGCATCACGC
This sequence comes from Shinisaurus crocodilurus, assembly GCA_021292165.1. Taxonomy (NCBI): domain Eukaryota; kingdom Metazoa; phylum Chordata; class Lepidosauria; order Squamata; family Shinisauridae; genus Shinisaurus; species Shinisaurus crocodilurus. Next base: position 19,778 of record JAHFWL010000805.1, on the reverse strand, counting down.
TTTGAATCAGGGGTCCCCTTATGGATCCGCTGGGGTTAACCACCGGCCTGGGATGCCCCCGGGACTTGGCACCAGCGACGCCTTGAAGAGAGAAAAGGATGAAATTTATGGGTAAGTCGAGCTGGTGCTTCATCCCGTATGAAAGGAGGGAAGGAGGCGGAGAGTGAGGGAGAGAGAATCGGATGAAGGGTTCGACCCCCGGAATCAACAAGGCTTCAGATGGTCCGGTCCCCCAGCTCGCCTTCAAATAAAACTTCTGCGCGAAAAGATCTCTCTTTCTCCACCCTCCGTGCGCGTCTTTCTCATCCCAACCGGTTTCCTCCAAGCCCTCTTCGGATCTTGGAGGAAGGGTGGAGGTGGTGGAGGAAATAGAGAGTCCCCGTGTGCGCCTCGGTCCTCCTCAGCATCTTTCCTCGGTAGGAAATCCCACTGCGTACAAGTGGGGCTTACTTCCAACCGAGTAAGTGGCACAGGAAGGCTGAACTGCTCCGTAACCCTGCAACTGACCTCCGAGGGAAACGTGTCTCTAGATAGGGTATAATAGTCTGTTGCTGCAAAGGGCTTGCTTCCGAGGAAGCATGCATCGGGGCCGGGCTGTAAAGTCGCAGCCCCCTTGCACGCTTGCTTGGAAGGAAGTCCTCTCCACTTCCCCATTGAAATAATCGGAACGACTAGCGAATAGACATGCGGAGGATCCGACGGCAAGTTCTAATTTTCGGTGCTGCTGGGACATTCCTCCATGCCTAATTTTGGATCTCTTGAAGCCAAACCTAGTGGATCGGATATTTCTCCCCCCCCCCCACCGCGTCACTTCAGTTGATCTGCCCACAGACTTGTTCCCCTTCCTCCCCCCTGAACCAGGGTTACGATTGTGCTTGTTTAATGGATCGATTCAGCGCGATCCTCGGCTTTGAGTCCTAGCGACGCTCGCTCGCTCGCTCTCCCTTTCCTCTGCCAGGGACTGTTAATAGTGGATCTACTTCAGCTCTATGCTCTGTAGCCTGATCCTATGCAGGTTTACTCTGTGAGAAGTCATTTCCACTGTATTCAGTGTTGCTTACTCCCAGGTAAGTGTGCGCAGGATTGTAGCCTGAATGGACAGACCTGCCCCTCCAGATTCTGATCGGTTGGTTTGATGATTTCCATTCCAACCAACCGGATTCCCACTGGATCTTTTCTGCCTGGGTTCCATAGATCTTCTCTCACTTAAATCCCAGCAAGAGGGTGTCTGGCTTTCTGGAGCACCTATTTACTTAAAGATCTGTTCGGACTTCCGCTGGATCGTTTCACGCTGTTTCTAAGACTAGCTGCTTAATATCACGTCTTTCTCCTTAGGGTGAGAGGATTGGAGTGGCTTGTAGGGCGCTCTCTCTCTCTCTTTCTCTCTCTCTCTCTCTCATATATGTTCCTTGTGCCAGGATGGCAAACCTGTATTACTTCTTACTAGCTGATTCTCTTCCTCTGATTTCTCATGCGCTTATTGTTTCTTATCTCAGGTGGGTCTCTTTACTGAAAAGATCTGTTTGTCTTTTGGCCACGTCTCAGAATTTCCATACTGGATCAAGACCTGTCCGGTTCCCTCCTCCTCCACCTTCTCATTTCTTGCAACTCCGCTGCACATGCCTACTTTTTCCAAGGCCTTTTGCCTTCTGCTAGAGTGATGGGGGCGAACTCACAGAAGATGGCAAAAATAAGGAATGGCGGATGTTTATATTACAGTGCTAGAGTTTTATGAAGGCCCCCCCCCCCAAACAGGGGGAAAATAATGATCCAGAAGTCGTGTGCTTTTTGTTTTGTTTTGTTTTTTAATCCTCTGGTTCAAGTACAAAGAGAAAAGAGCTGAAAAGTTTGAAGCCAAGATAAAGGTAGGGAACTGGAAGGTGGTGGTGGTTTTTCCAATGGCCAAGACTGAACAAAATAGAATCTCAATATCAAACTGCAGAGGGTCAGATGCAAGTCCCCCATTTTTCTATGCCTTGCAGAGGCTGCCTTACCAGGAATGCGATCAGGGATCTGCTTCAAGTGGCAAAATTGGGGGCGTCTTTAAGAGAGCTTCGGTTGTTGGGCGCAATAGAAATGTAATAAACAAATAAGGGAAAGTGGGAGACCCATGGGGCAAGCTCTGCCTCAGTTCCCCCTCTGTCAAACTGGAGTCACCATCTACCTCCCAGAGTAAAGAAGACAGGTTTGTTTGTTTGCGTGCTAAATGGGTTTTGTTCAAGAATTGTAGCGGAATCTCTTGAACAGAACGGTCAGGATCTCAGTTGACCAATTCACGGAGAAGCATGATTTAGGCCTGGTGGGTCCACCACGGAACCTCCCGTTTCAGAGGCAGTCTACCTATGAATGCTGGACTCTGGTGGGATAGAGAAGGTGTAGCCATTACCTTCATGGCCCAGCTTGTGAGCTCCCCAAATGCGTGCGCCAAAGGCTGAACTATGGTTGGAAACAAGACGCAGGGCTAAATGGCCCTCTGGGCTGATCCCGCATGGCGATTCTTATGAGTTCTAACGAGATTGACAAACAGCGCGTGTGGGGAGGGAGGAGTGCTCTACACTGCCCACCCCCTACCCAAAAGATATATAACCAATGTGATTTACCACTGCACATGCGTTTGTTTTGCAAGCGTATTTTGTTGCTTCCTGCAACAGCCCTTCGTGGGGGATCGTTCCATGCGAACAGGTGGGGATATAGTTTGTGTACTGCAGAGCCTATCGTGAGTGACTTCAGTGGATGGGCTTGGATGTGGTATGCCCAGGTTCACATCCCCAAGGACTTGATAGCTGACATGGGAAACCAAATGCTGGTTGGTTTGTTTGTTTGTTTGTTTTAAAAGGTTTAATAATCAATGAAATAATTGTCAATTTACTGCCCTCTGATGGCTCTCAAAACCCACTCCCAGAGGTGGCTGCTTGGATCACTCTGCCTTATGGTAGGGCTGGTTGAGTGAAAGAACCTTTGGGCTAATTGCACAGGGCTCATCATGAGTCCACCTAACCCAGTGCCCTGTTTCCAACAGTGGGCAGCCAGATGGCTCTGGAAATCCATAGTTCACCCCTGTTCCTTGTCCCCAGAATTCAGGGGTATATTGCTGGCAGTTCCATTTAGCTATAGGAGCTAATAGCAGTTGATAGATCTTTTCCTCCACGGATTCAATCCTTTTTTTGTAACCATTTATACCAGTGGCTGGTCCACGCCCCCCCCCCCCACCACATGTTGTAACTGTGAATTCTGAATCCCTGCCCAGCCCCAAGGCTCGTAGGCTGGCCCTTGGGTTAGCAGGATGCGACTCAGGTGGCAATACATTCACAGGGTCAGTAGTCAGTACATGCATTACAGCTGCCACACCGGGACTGTTTAAAATGGATCTCTCTGGCAGCTGTTTCTGTGTGGTTAGCTTTTTGTGCGCCATGTCTTGTTGCTGCATAAACTTGAGTTTTCTCCATTCTTCTAGGAATGCCTTGCTTCAAAGTCCATACAGACAATGCCCCCAAATCACCCAAAGCATTTTATGGCCTCAAATGGTTGCACCGCATTATTTTATCTTATCTATATAAAGGGCAGCTGGCAATAATGAAAACCAATATAAAATACAGTAACGTTTGATAATATAACAGTACCATAAAACAGAGACAGGGACTGCAGAAAATAAAAAAGACCCAAAAAAGGCATGAACTACAGATGGAAAATTGGACCGGAGTAGCCTGCCCCAGGTGGTCCCTTGGAGGATTGAATCGCGGGCCCCAGTGTCCTCCCCTGTGCTCAGTGCAATGGTGCATCTTCTCGACTCAGGAACAGCTTCGTCGGTGCCCCCCACAACACCAGTGGCCCATGCAACCGCTTGGGTTGGTGGTATAGCCAGATCGGCCACTTCTGCAAGTGATGTGATCGCTGCAGTGGCCTATAGTTGCCCAGGTGCCCTCCTCTTCGTGAGGCACAGTAGACCTAACACAGAGGTTCATCTAGAATCTCCTTTCTGGGGCCCCTTTGAGGATAAAATGATAGGATGTCTTGTAGAGAGCAGAATCTAAAAAGTGTGGGCTAAGAGAAAAGAGACGGCCGTGGCTGTTGATGCCTAAGCAACCCGAGGGCAACCCGAGGGCTGGAAATTGGCAACCACTGAACTCGGAGTTGCTGTTGTTTTAAATACAGTAATACTTTGGATTGCAAGTAACTTGGTTTGAGAGCGTTTTGCAAGACAAGCAAATTTTTAAATATTTATTTTAAAAATTTGACTTGATATACAAGCGATGTCTTGCAATACAAGTACTGTAGTACAGCTTAAATTAAAAATCTCTGTAGGTGAATTTCGTTTTGATATACAAGTGTTTTGGATTAGAAGCACGTTTCCAGAACGAATTATGCTCTCAATCCAAGGCATGACTGTAATATTTTTCTATACATAATAATAATGATTACTATCGTTATCCCATTTTTCTTCCATGATGGAAGTACATGATCTACCCAGATGATGGATCATCAAGGCACTCACCAGATCTGGACCTGCTTAGTATGGCAAGTTTGCTATATATCATGTGCCTTCAAATCATGCATGCCCTGGGAAGAAACATTACTTGGAAGCAAGTGCCATAGTTTCAACAAAACTTACTTTGAGAGCCAGCGTGGCATAGCGGTTAGAGTGCTGGGCCAGGACTTGGGGGATTGGGGGGGGTTCTAGTCCTCACTCGGACATGAAGCTCACTGGGTGACTTTGGGCCAGTCATGGACTCTCAGCCTAATCTACCTCACAGGGTTGTCATGAGGATAAAATGGAGAGGAGGAGGAAGATCATGTAAGTCGCCTTGATTCTTTGCAGGAAAAAAGGCAGGATATAAATATAATAAATAGATAAAATAAATAATAATACTTTCATGTAATAGGGCACAATCCAGCAAAATATGTAGCACAAACCTATGTGCCTGATTGAGACTTGGAAGTATGTCCAACTTATTTAATTGGAACATCTTCCCTCACTGCAGCCTTGACTGTGACTAAGGACATGATCCTAAGTGTGTTTACTCAAAAGTAAGTCTTGTGTTATTTATTTATTTATTTATTTAATTCAATGTTTCATAAAATAATTTGCTTTTGACATTTTACCATTTTAAAACATAACAATAATGATACAAGTAGAAGCGATCAACAATATACAATGAATAAATATGCCAACACAGCATAAAATGTAATATCAGGTCTAAGAGGTAAACCCACATTGCAGGGGCTAAAATAATAAAACACACACCTTACAGTAGAGGCAGGTACCGGTACATATGGGAAGAGGCATTCCCTCAGGTACCGAGCTCAAAACCAGCACTTTGAATTGGGCCCAGAAGGAATTGAAAGCCAGTGCAGGCAAGAGAGGACTAGCAAAATATGGTTATCATGCCTGGCCTGGTGCCAGTTAGAATTCTCACGGCCATCTCTTGCATTAGCCAAAGTTTCCAGACTGTCTCCAAGGGCAGCCCCTCATGCAGCACATGACAGTAATCCAAACAGAAGGCTACCAGGGCATGAATCACTGCAGCTAAGCTGTCCACCTCTTCTGGAGTTCAATGGAACTTGTTTTTGAGCAAATACGGTTAGGACTGGTCTGCAGGTTTCTTTCAAAGTGGTGCGATAGGTCTTAGCTGTGATTTATGAAGGGCCGTCGTTTCATAGATTCATAGATCATAGAGTTGGAAGGAGCCTACAAGGCTATCGAGTCCAACCCCCTGCTCAATGCAGGAAACTAGAGGAGGGGTCTCCCATCCAAGTAACAACCAGGCCTGACCCGGCTTAGCTTTCCACACTCAGACAAGCTGAGCCAGCATAAGCCACAGGCCTGTACATTTCACATATCGTGCAGAAAGAAATGTGGGTTTTCCCACCAAATGTCCACTCGGGTTGGGATCTCCAGCTCCTTAACCAGTGTACCTGAATTATACATAATGTTTGTTGCATCCACAACAGGCATTTTTAGGTGTACACTTAAAATATATAAGACGTGACACACACTCCTGAGGGCTTACACCCTGATCCGATGCATACTTACTTAGAAGTAACTCCCATTGATTTCAGCAGGGGACCATGTCTAGCTCTTGGTGGATCGTGCCCAGTGTGTTAAGGTTCAGGGGCGTTAGAAAATTTCTTCTCATCAACCAAATTTTTCCAGCGCTAACATCTTTGACCCTGCAGAAAGATTGATGGGCCGGGCTAACTGGGCTGTGTCTTTTCACTCCTTCACCCCAGCCAGTTGACAGGTCTGTCATTAGGAAGAGAAAGGTGGTGGCGTGAAGAGGGGGCGGGGAGAGAGGAATTGCCCACCTTATAAATTTCCCCTTCCTTTGCCCACTGAAAGAAAATACTCCAGATTTTTTCCTTCTTCCTCCAGTTTCTCGACGTGATTATTCCTTCGATGACTGGGGCAGTTCTGTTTCTGCACGGCTGGATTTTTTAAATGAATGGTTAAATATTTGCTGTATTGAATAATTATATAAATATCTCTTTTCGACTGTAAAGAAAATACATTAAAAAAAAAAACTTTTAAGGGGACAGGCACTGAGAAGTGAAGACGTGAACTTTAGAAGGCAAGTGTAGCTCCCCACGCCCAATATCTCATCTCCCCTTCTCTCGCCAATGTCTTAGCCGTGGGTTATTATTATCAGGCAGAGAACCTTTGGGGACCACAGTCTGAGGCCGTCTTTCTTCATGAACGAAACCAAGCATGCTGTTTGGTGTGGCCTGTGCCACTCAGTAATTCTAATGTGGGGTAGATATCGGCAAAGACACTAGTAGTTACTAAATCAAAAGTGCATTTTTCTCCCTAACCAACTTATGCTGTAGGGTGGGAAATGCAGAAACTAGCTTAAAAGCATAACTAGGGGGAAACGGCCTAAGAGAAACATGATGGATTTCCCTTCCTTTCCTCTTTGACTTGCATCTTACAGTTTGACGCTTTCCAGCCGTCTTAGAACGAATATTTTTTTCCACCCTATGAGACATTAAAGTACTTGGCCTACATCTCTCTCCTCCCCCCCCCCCAACACCCTACCCCCAAATCCCTGGTTATAGCTGCAATGGTTTTAATTTGCAATTTTTCTCTTAGAACGGGGGGGGGGGAGGGGGAAATGTTGCAGGATTCTGCCTTCTTGTGGTTTTATTTTGGTTTTGTTTTGTTTCACGTATGAGATCTAAAAGTTCCGTGGAGACGCTCACTTAACAGTTACACCGTGCTGGGCCTCCGCTACAAATATTTGTGTAACATATGGTGCGTGAACTTGTCTAATGTATGGCTGGGAACACTCTGTCTCTCCAGCGATCCATCCAAATCTGGTGTGTGTGTGTGGGGGGGGGGGAGTGTGGGGGGAGGATTGAGGGACGGGCTTCACTGGTTGGATGTTGAAATCGCCAAGACATAAATCACAGAACAGGATGGAGGTGCGCTACCCCCTACCCAAGAATGGGAGCTTTGAAATAACTGTGATCCTAGCAGAAATAGTTTCTTATAGGACGTGCTGACCTTGTTTGGAGGGACTTCTTCCCGCCCCCCCCTCCAGGATATGCTATTTTCCTAGAATGTTACAGATGAGATCCATTGATCTGGTCTTGGATGAAGATCCTAAATTCCAAACTTTACACAGCTTTTACTTATTGTGAATTTGCTTTTTAAAAATAAAATAAAAAATTTTAAAAAATTAAACTTTACTATTTTGCACACACCCCTTTCGTGTGTGTGTGTGTGTGTGTGTGTGTGTTTCCTTCCCTAACACATGCATATGGATCCCTTGATGAGACCCACGTAGCTGTGGTGAATCTGATCTACAGGCGTGAATGTGCCGTGTGTTCACACTGCACCACAGACACACTTTCTGTCTCCTTTGCACGGCCTCAGATGATACTGTCTGATGGAGACATCTGGCGTGCTCAAGGGATAATAAAGGGCACAGGGAGGTAAGCAGTGGCACACACATGTGCAAATTTGGCTGGATACATTCAGTGTTTAAAACCGCTTTTCTGGGTTTCAGTGGTTCTACTACTGAACCTCCAGGGACTTTTATATAGCCCTTTTAGGCCAGGGGGTTCCCCGAACTGGGAGAAAGTGTGTCTTGGAGCATGAGCAGAGTGCCTTTGTTTGTTCCCGATGAATAACTGAGGTCAGCCTTCCCCAACCTGGAGCCCTTTAGAGGTGTTGGACTGCAACTCCCATCACCCCCAGCCAGCCATGGCTGGCTGGGGATGATGGGAGTTCCAGTCCAACACCTCTGGAAGGCTCCGGGTTGGGGAAGGCTGAACCTGACCGCCTCCATGCGTGGAGAGCGCAACGGTGAGGGTTTCCAGATGTCCCCTCCTAGAAATGAAACACCGGGAACCCATGCACTTTCTTCCAATTGCCCATGAGTTTTAATATGCCAAAATTCCTCCCCCCCCCCACTTGAATGGTCCTTAAACACCAATGACCCATGGGCCCTTTTGCCTCACATTAAGCTGGTGGTGCAGCCGTTCAGGAACTGCGACAGGCACAGGGCCATGCGGGACGGGCTTGTGCTTTGAACCCTTCCTGTGCCTCCCCCCCCCCGCCCCCGTTGCCCTGGTTTGTGTTCTGAGCTGAAATGCTGGCTGGAACATTTGCAGCCTCCACTGTGCTGTACTGTAAGCATCTCCTCTTGTGTGGCAGGCACCCGTTGTTCCCGCTGCTGGCCCTGGTCTTTGAGAAATGTGAGTTGGCAACTTGCTCTCCCAGGGATACTTCTGGCTCCTATCCAGGAGGAGACGTCTGCTCCTCGGACTCCTTCAATGAAGACATCGCCGTCTTTGCTAAACAGGTTGGTTTCTGGAGAACGGGAGGCGTGGGAGGGAGGGATGAGGTGGAGGCCTCAGCAGCGGTGGCGGTGGTGGTGGGGATGCTTGCCCGGAGAATGAATAGGAGGTTAGGCTAGCCTTGCAAATAAATCCCCTAAGATGCTAGTCCATAAGAATGTTTCTTAGTCCACCTGACCCACTCTTACCCATTAAATCATTTGTGGCCTTTATAAATCGATGTAAGAGCCAGCTTCATAGGAACGTCGGAAGCTGCCTGATACCGAGTCAGACCATTGGTCCATCTAGCCCAGTGTTTCTCAACCTTGGGTCCCCAGATGTTTTTGGCCTACAACTCCCAGCATGCCCCAGCCAGCGTAGCTGGCTGGGGCATGCTGGGAGTTGTAGGCCAAAAACATCTGGGGACCCAAGGTTGAGAAACACTGATCTAGCCCAATATTTGTCAACACTGACTGGTAGCTATGGCTCTCCAGGGTTTCAGGCAGGATTCTTTCCAAGCCCTACCTGGGGATCGAACCTGGGACCTTCTGCATGCAAAGCATGTGCTCTCTCACACTGAGCGATGGTTCCTCCCTGCAGCACCTGGTATTCCAAGGCAGTCATCCATCCAAGTACTAACCAGGCCCACCCCTGCTTAGTTTCCAAGATCAGACGAGATCGGGCTGTTCAGGGCTTGTTCACACAGTGGCAAAGCTCGCTGGCCTGGTCGCCTTGAGGCAATTCTCGACTCGCCACAGGCAACCAGGCAATTGGCTGTTTACAAGTCTGCGTTAGGGCTTTGGTCTCTTGACAAAATCGGGGAAAAGTTTGTTCTTATTGGATAAATATCTGTGCTGTTAAGAGGAGCTCTCGCACGATCGTTTGTTCCAGCGGGGCTAGCTGTGTCAGTCTGTCGCAGGGAATATGACAAAGGGTCCCGTGGCACTGTAAAAAAAAAACCCTGACCAATGTATCAAGATTTCATGTGTCTGTCTGGCGCAGCGGGCTTTGGCAACATGAGGCAACGAAGGCACTCCAGCCAGCCAGAAGCAGCGGTAAACAAGAAGCCCCTGCCTCGATGTGGTAACCATGAAGCCCCCGGTCCGATGAATGCTTCCAGCGTCAGACAGAATGCGGCCACTGTGGGTCGCAGACAATGGCAGGGCCAGAGATCTTACAGCACAGAGAGGCGGGTGTGGCGCTCCACCCTCCACATCTGCTGTTGTGCCACCGGGGATGGGGCAGTGCTGCACGTGAGGCTTCGCTCCACGGCAGTTGCAGGATAACGCAGTTGCCGCGGAGGGTGGGAGGGGTGTGCGTGGCCTGTGCAGGCGCCAAGCGGCAGCATCATACAGCATCACAGCACATAATAATAATAATAATAATAATAATAATAATAATAATAATAATAATAATAATAATATTTTATTTATTACCCGCCTCTCCATCTAGATCGAGGCGGGGAACAACAGAAAATATAAAATACCTAAACTAAAACAACACAATATATACTATTAAACATCTTAAAACATCCTAAAAACATCTTAAAACATCTTTAAAACATCCTTAAAACATCTTAAAAACATCTTTAAAACATCCTAAAATTCCGCCGGATAGGCCTGCCGGAAGAGTTCAGTCTTTATGGCTTTTTTTAAAGTCCAAAAGACTGACAAGTTGACGTATCTCCTCCGGCAGGCCATTCCATAATCTGGGAGCAGCAGAAGAGAAGGTCCTCTGGGTAATGCTAGTCAGCCTAGTTTTGGCTGACTGAAGCAGATTCTTCCCAGAGGACCTAAGTGTGCGGGGTGGATTGTACGGGAGAAGGCGATCCCGTAGGTAGCCTGGACCCAAACCATGTAGGGCTTTAAAGGTAATAACCAACACTTATACTTCGCCCGGAAACTGATTGGCAGCCAGTGGAGTGCTTTTAAAACTGGTGTGATGTGGGCACCCCTAGGTGTACCAGCAACCAGTCTGGCTGCCATATTTTGCACTAATTGAAGTTTCCGGACTAGGTATAAAGGTAGCCCTATGTACAGCGCATTACAGAAGTCGAGCCTCGAAGTTACCAGTGCGTGCACTACCGTCTTTAGGTCTTCCAACTCTAGGAAGGGGCGCAGCTGGCGTATCAGCCGAAGCTGATAATAGGCACTCCTACATGATCTAAACAACAGGATGCAAGCTGTCATGGCCTCCGGCGGAGGGATGCTGGGAGTTGTATTTCTATCGGGAGGCTGGGGGGAGTGGGGGCTTGTGAGAAAACAAAACAAAACACAAAACCATCGGCCCGCTCCCAGGACTACACTTCCCAGGCTTTCTTGGAGGAAGCCGGGAGTCCAATTAGTTTCCAGCGAAGTATTTTTGTAGCGGAAGGTTTGGGTGACTAAGTGAGGGCCGCTCCACTGTGGCTATGCCTTGGAAAGGCAACTTGATGTGCAGGCAGTGGGAATGTTCATGTCACATGCTCCACTTACCCCTGTTTACCTGGGACGCTCCCTTCCCACCCGCCCCCAAAGAAACGCCAAGTCTGTGTTGCCCTGGGGGATTTCTGGGAGATGCCGTTGAGGCTGTAATCCTATCCCTACGTACCTGGAAGTAAGCCCCAATGAACTCGATGAGGCTGCCATCTGGGTAGCCACGCATAGCATTGTGCTGCAAATCACCTCCTGGCTTTCTTTCTTTCTTTTTAGCGTGTGCACATATGCATTATCCAATACAATAGCTTCCCTCATATATATACACACCCACCACTTTTGCACCCAAATATTAAATGTTGTTGAATGTATTGGAGTTATTATAGGGCAATGATGGCGAACCTTTTTGAGCCCGAGTGCCCAAACTACAACACAAAACCAACTTATTTATTTCAAAGTGCCAACACTGCAATTAAACCTGAATACCGAGATTTTAGTTTTAGAAAAACAACTCATACAGTTGTCCGAACTAATTAACATCTTTTGTCTTTAAAGAAAAACACAATAACAGAGCTTTCAATGATACAAACAGTTTTTTGTTGAAAAAAAATCAACTCAAAAAATTATTATAGTACTACATTGTACACATAGCCTGAAGGGAATTTATACAAACTTTTTAAATAATTAGGCACATGTATTTTTGGATAAGGGATTCTCAACTTGTAATATGATTATATGCCAGACTGAAATTGTATGGGGCAAGCTTTACCCCGGGTCCTTTCCCTGCTTCTACAGGTGTCGGATTAGTAAAAGTAAAAGTCAACCTGTACTAGGATGAGCAAGATAAACAAGAAAACGAAACGTGCTTAACACATTTTAAACACTTTATGTCTTGGACTGCAAACACTGCATTAGGTAAAAGTTTGCATTGGGCATGCTTTTGCACAATTAATGTGATTTTCGCTACTGCATGCATGCTGATAATTTGTCAACCCTTGGCTCATACTCCGTTAGTTTGAGAGCAACACATGCAGCACTCAGGTCAACTGTTAGGGCTTTACATCCAAGCCATGCTCTGTGCATCATTCTTCAAAATCTTTTAAATGTGATAACAATGTAAAAAAGAATTCTGTAACAGGAATTCTAGAATAAAATCATTCTGTTCCACACTGTGAGAAAGAACAAGATCATTAGTGTTTTGCAGAAGGGGACGGTCTTTTCGCGATCTGGTGACCAATGGCTCGAGTGCCCACAGAGAGGTCCCTGCGTGCCAGCTGTGGCACCCGTGCCATAGGTTCGCCATCACTGTTATAGGGTAAGTGCGGTGTAGCTAGTGTGGTGTAGTAGTTAGAGTGCTGGACTGGGACTCGGGAGACCCTGGTTCCAGGCCCCATTCAGCCATGAAGTTCACCAGGAGACTTTGGGCCAATCACTGACTCTCAGCCTAACCTACCTCACAGGGTTGTTGTGAGGATAAAATGGAGAGGAGGAGGACAATGTAAGCTGTCTTGGGTTTCTTGTCAGAGGGAAAAGGGCAGGATATAAATGTGATGATGATGATGATGATGATGATGATGATGATGTGCAACCAGAGTTGCGCCATTATGAGTGTAAACATTCTGTTAAAGAATCTTGTGTTAAAGATGTGTGCCCATCCCTTCCAGAGCCAAAAAGTGGAGTATAACTTAAAATAAATAAGGGCACAATCCTAGACAGGAAAATAGTCCTACAGCTCCCAGCATGCCCCAGCCAGCCATGCTGGCTGGAGCATGCTGGTAGGTAGACCTTTCCCCCCTCTAAACATGCACGGGATTGCACCTGAGGTACATAAATACATAAATAGGAAACTGATTTATGGCCAGGTTACTAGCACACCTTTTCTTTTGCATCCAGATCAGGAAGCGAGTTTTCAGCAAGGTGCAACCGGGGACAGGGGAGTGGAGGGGGGGCGGGTCACAAGCAGGACCGGTCCGAAACATTTTGCTGCCTGAGGCCAAGGACAAAATCGCGCCTCTTTCCGTTCCACATACAGGTGCCAACTGGACTGCAGTTGAATTTTATTTCAGTACTGGCCATGAGACAGTGTCCACACAGAGCTGTGTCCTCCGACAGAGGGGAATGGCGAGGTGGGTGTCCACTTCTCACCACCCCCAGCAGGCGCCGCCCGAGGTGGCTGCCTCACTTTTTTTTAACCTAATGGTAGGGCTGGCCCTAACTGACACAGTCCATAGCAGTTTGCTGTTTGCATCTAGGGCAGCCTTCCCCTAACCTGGCACCCACCAGAGGTGCTGGATTACAAATCCCATCACCCCCAGCCTATGTCAGCTGGGGGTGATGGGAGTTGTAGTCCAACACATCTGGAGGGCGCCAGATTAGGTGGAAGCTGATCTATGGAATGTTGGAACATTTATCTCCGCACTGTGTGTGAACACATCCCCTCTTGATTTCTGCAGGTCAAGTCGCTGTTAAAAGCACAGGACAGGAGCAGCCCCAGCTGCTTTTCCTCCTCCAGTCAGTTGGCAAGCCTAGTTGAAATTGTGCGCTCGGTGTGAACACGATCTTGTCTTCCGGTCTCTCCAAACGGCAGTGCACTGCAAACCCTGTCTTTCGTGATGCAATCAAACACACAAGGTGTTCTCCTATTCTACATAAATGTAAACAAGAAAGTCATGGAGAAATATCATTTGGGGTTGCTGAACGACTACTAAATCCTTTTCTTGATGATCCAGCGGCATCAGAATGTCAGTCAAGCAGTAAGGCCAAATATGGGAGTCCTAAAATATGTGATATGTAGGGAATATTGAACAGGATCAAGTTTCTCTCCTAAACAATTCAGATTTTTGCAGCAGGAGGATATCATATACATAACCACCTTGGCTGCCATGTGGTATTCGGTGTTGCCAAGTTCTGTTTTAAACTAATTCTGGCCTCTGAATATGTGCAGAGCGTCCCCCCCCCCCACAGAAGAGGAACAAAGTTTTGTTGATAAAAGAGCCTCAGGGCAAAGTGCTTTTGAGCATGTGCAGTGTGTGCCTCCCCCCACTCTGCCAGGAAGCAGCTTTTAAAATAAATGAATGTAAGGACAGAGTGCGACTATATGCCGGGGCATTGCTAAGCACTTCAAAGGATACAAATGTGGGATCCTACTGGTGGGTTTTCCCGTGGGCAGCTGGTTGGCCACTGCGTGAACAGACTGCTGGACTAGATGGACCCTTGGCCTGACCCAGGGATGGGGACTCGGACTCGAGGACTCGACTCGTGAGTCGGACTGAGTCCCCCCTCTGACTCGAGTCAGACTCGAGTCCCAATATTTTTAATGGGACTCGAGACTCGACTCGGGACTCGAGACTAAGGACTCGTGTTCCAAAATCGTGTTCCTCAAATGCAACATGGATAGGTTTTAGGAAGTACAGCAAGTTTATTTTTTAAAATCATTTCCCTAAAATGCAACCTTTCAGACATTTTGGGTTTGTTTGCCTGGTCTGTTCTTGCCAAAATCAGTTGCAGAGTTTTGAAATAAAAAGGCACACTTGTGCCTAGAATTTATTTAAGCCACACATCTGAAATAGCCTTATTTTGTTGGGAAAAAAACGCATTGATTTTAATAGGGACTCGTGGGAGTCAGCTTTGGGAGGGACTTGTGACTCGTGACTCGTGAGTCACCATTTTGGACCAAGGACTCGGACTCGGACTCGAGACTCGGGTCCAAAGACTCGTGACTCGACTCGTGACTCGAGACCAAGGACTCTTCAACATCCCTGGCCTGACCCAGCCCGGCTCTTCTTATGACCATAAATCTGCATGTAATCTGCACATATATCTATTTATATATAGATCTGATTTATATATCTATATATGCAAATTTAGAAATAATTACTAGGATTTATTTATATTTCACAGGAGGCAAAGCCAGCCAATTAATTTCTCCCCCAGATAATCTCAAATAAAACAAATTCTTCCATTAATCGGAAACCCGTGGAGAAGGTCCCCCCCCAAAAAAAAAACTTAATTGCCATGTAGGGGAAGATTTGGGGAGGGCGGAGGGCTGGGAGGGTGAGCTGCCGCATGCTGGAAGGGGAAAGTTAACCCTTCCCACCCCAGCCACAACCCCCCCCTTGAAACTGCCCCCTGCATGGGAATTAAGCACAGTAGGGGGGGAACCCTTCCATTGGCATCAATGGACGCTCAGGGCTCTGTGGAAGAGATCCGGGGCCCTGAGAAATTGATCCGCGGATGGGTCCCACCAGCCCAGGCTTGGCAACGCCCCTGCTTCTAAGCATCTGCAAACGCCCCGATTCTATAATGGGAGCTCCCCTCCTAAGTCAAATAGCAGCTCGGGGTTTTTTTTGGTTAGGACCGTGGTGTGTGTGTGGGGGGGGG
Source organism: Shinisaurus crocodilurus (assembly GCA_021292165.1). Lineage (NCBI taxonomy): Eukaryota > Metazoa > Chordata > Lepidosauria > Squamata > Shinisauridae > Shinisaurus > Shinisaurus crocodilurus. Next base: position 4,209 of record JAHFWL010000805.1, on the reverse strand, counting down.
ACAGGGTTAAGCCTCCCCCTCCCCGCCGCCGCAATCCTGATCAAACCCCTCCCCCATGCCTCCTGTTTCTAGTCAAAGAAACCATCACTCAGCTTCGAGTGACATGTTTCCCGTCGCCTGTCATTTGGCCTTGAAGATTACCATCTCTTTCCCTCTCTCTTTCCTTTTAATTTTATGGAAATTAGGGAAACAACAACCAAAAACATTTCTATCCCACATTCTGTTCCAGCTGGCTTGACATCTTTCTGTTCTGGCAACGGGCAGGAGGTTGTCATTCTGGCGAAGCTAGTTACGTAGATGATTTCCAGTAAAGTACTGAGGGACACCCTCCGATTGGGGATGCGGTTTGAGAGTCGAAGTCCACATTTTGGATCACTCATCAGCAGTGGGGTAGTGGAACCAGGGCAGGGTTGAAACCCCAGGATGTTTTGATGAGCAGGGATGCTGACATCATCAGCCACCCCCCACCCCCCTCAGACATCTCTGTCCCCTCTGAGTTTAGCTCAGTGTTTCTCACCTTGGGTCCCCAGATGTTTTGGCCTACAACTCCCAGCATGCCCCAGCCAGCAGAGCTGGCTGGGGCATGCTGGGAGTTGTAGGCCAAAAACATCTGGGGACCCAAGGTTGAGAAACACTGGTTTAGCTGCAGTCCTGGGAGAAAAGGAATTTCCCCAACAACAGTGACTGGGTTCAGACAGCAGGATAACCCACACTCAAGGGTTGAGTGTGGGTTGTTGTTAAAATGTGGGTTGTTGTTGAAACGTGGGCTATCGTGTTGTCTGAAGCCAGCTGCGTGAGCAAGCCATGTTATTAACCACGAACAACCCATGAAGAGAACCCCTGGCTTGTTGTTGGGTTGTGAACTGTGGGGTTGTTCACCAGGGTTTGCTATCTCAGCTCGGTTCAGACAACGGGCTTGTTCGCACGACACGGGAACCGCAAGTCCCCCGCAGTTCCCGTGTCGTGTGCACGCCGACCGGGGGTGCCACGTGGGACAGCCGCGCGCAGGACGCACGCAAAGTGACCATGGTCGGTAGAGGGGTAAGCCCCTACCGCGTGTGGTCACCGTGCCGTGCGAACAGCAGGTGGCTGTCCCGCGGGGTCCCCACAGAGGCGGCAGCCCAGAGCGGCTGGAGCAGCCGCCGCTCCAACCTGTAGGGGCAAACGGCCCCTCTGGGCATCCTGGGGCCCCGCCCCCTAGCGCCGGGAGGCCCGCACTGCGGTGCAGGGACTGCGGGGTCCGCCCACGCGTGCGGGGCGCAGGTCGTCTGCGGCGCCCCGCTGGACCCCGCGGGCGGCCCCATGGTGCCTCCCCCGCCCGCAGCCTGGGTCGTGCGAACCGGCCCAACATGATAACCCACACTCAAAGGTTGAGTATGGGTTGAGTGTGGGTTGAGTGTGGGTTGTTGAAACATGGGTTGTTGTTGAAACGTGGGTTATCATCATGTCTGAACCCAGCTGCGTGAACAAGCCATGGCTTGTTAACTACGAACAACCCATGAAGAGAACCCCTGGTTTGTTGTTGGGTTGTGAACTGTGGATTGTTCACCATGGGTTGTTATCTTGGCTGAGTTCAGACAACACAATAAACCACAGTTCAACAACAACCCATACTCAACCCTTGGGTGTGGGTTATCGTGTTGTCCGAACCCAGTCAATATATTGTTCCCGGCTGTAATGCAATGTATTTTGGGGTGGCTTGGTCTCAAATGGATAATTAAGACCCATTCGCTTTATAAAAGACCTGCCCCGGGTGGAGGTGAAAACTGCTAGAACTGGTTTGTTGATATGGATCCACACAGCTGCCTGAATCTGGGGGTTCTCCTTGGGGGTCGTGCCGATGGAGACTTTCATGATGCGCGCCTGCACTTCACAATGGACTGCTACATCAGTATTCACCAGTTAACCAATATGAGGAATCAATCAGCGTCTCAAGCCGAATTTCTCCCTCACCTTACCGGGGTTGGTGTAGAGCAGGGATGGGGACTCGGACTCCAGGATTCGACTCGTGAGTCGGACTGAGTCCCCCCTCTGACTCGAGTCAGACTCGAGTCCCAATATTTTTAATGGGACTCGAGACTCGACTCGGGACTCGAGACCAAGGACTAGTGTTCCAAAATCGTGTTCCACAAATGCAACATGGATAGGTTTTAGGAAGTACAGCAAGTTTATTTTTTAAAATCATTTTCCTAAAATGCAACCTTTCAGACATTTTGGGTTTGGCTGCCTCTGCCTGCCTGTTTTGGGGTTCCCAGCCTCCTCTGCCTGCCTGGTCTCTTCTTAACCAGTTCCACAGTTTGAATTGTCCAAGACAAAGGCCTCTGCCAGCCTGCCTGTTTTGGGGTTCCCTGCCTCCTCTGCCTGCCTGGTTATTTTGGGTTTGTCTGCCTGGTCTGTTCTTGCCAAAATCAGTTGCAGAGTTTTGAAATAAAAAGGCACACTTGTGCCTAGAATTTATTTAAGCCACACATCTGAAATAGCCTTATTTTGTTGGGGAAACCCCCCATTAACTTTAATAGGGACTCATGGAGTCAGATTTGGGAATGACTCATGACTCGTGAGTCACCATTTTGGACCAAAGACTCGGACTCGAGACTCGGGTCCAAAGACTCGTGACTTGACTCGTGACTCGAAACCAAGGACTCTTCAACTTCCCTGGTGTATAGCAGGGCTCTCCAACCTTGGGTCCCCAGATGTTGCTGGCCTACAGCTCTCAGCATACCCAGACAGCATGGCTAATGGCAAGGGGTTCTGGGAGCTGTAGTCCAGCAACGTCTGGGGACCAAGGTTGGAGAGCCCTGGTGTAGAGGCCAGCCTAGGTCACCAGTTTCTGCCCTTGGGGGTGAACCGACAGTGCTCGGGGCATTGTACATGCTAAAGCCCGTAATGATGAGTCCAGTCCTTTCTAAGCAGGGTCAAGCCTGATTATTACTTGGATGGGAGACCCCTCCTCTAGTTTCCTGCATTGAGCCTTGTAGGCTCCTTCCAACTCTATGATCTATGAATCTATGAAATATAAAGTGGAGAAACAGCATGGGAGGGGGCACCGAATCCTCGCCCATCCTCGTTCCCTGCATTTTCTCTGCTCCAACGCTCCCCCACTCCCAAGCGCGTCCTGTCCTCTGGATCCAAAGCATGCTTTTGATTGCAGGGGCATTTGAAACCCTGTGGGGTTAGACATGACCTGGGAGAGACGACCTGAAGCAGAGAACTGGCAAACAGAGAAAGGGTGAAGCACCATTCTAAATAACCCTCTTCTTCTTCTTCTTCTTCTTCTTCTCTTCTTCTTCGTCTTCTCTTCTTCTTCTTCTTCTTCTTCTTCTTCTTATTCTCTTTCTCTTCCTCCTTCTTCTTTAAAAGGCATTATGGCATTGTATGTGGTGTTAGCAATGTGCCATTTGTCCTTGAGACCGAGCTGGGAATGAGAAAATCCCTTCTACTGGGACATAGCTTTTTCTCTTTTTGCCATTTGCCAGAAACAAAGGGGAAGTGTGGCTCTTTCTCCTCCCCATATATATATAAGCTGAAGTCAACTCCCCCAGACTAGTGCTCTCAGATTGTTGCACTACAGCTCCCATCACCCCCCCCTGCCAGCATTGGCAAAGGTTTGGCCCTGGTCTCTGCCTTCACATCTGCCCAACTGGGGTCTACTACCCCAAAACGCTCGCTGGGCTCCACCCAAAGGGCCCACCAGGTACCAGAATGTTGGATTCCCAGGGTTGGGAACCCTTCCCAGCCTCGGGAAGGGAGAGAGCGTGAGGCTCGAAGCCTGGGTTTGTTTACTGCTGTGAAAACTGTTTACCGCCGGGATTTCGCCTCTTTCGTTCCTTAAAGGAGACATATGGAAGGGAACTGACCTTGCGTTTGGAAGAGGGAGGAGAAACCGTTGAGGAATTTTTAAAGTGCGGGGGGCTACCGGAGGGAGAAGACAGGGAGGTTGCAAACTCTTGAAAGTGAAATATACATACTCCTGCCAGCTGAAGGTCTCCTGGGACGAGAGTCGAGAGTCGCATTTTTTGCCTTTTCTTTACAGTTTCTGGGAAATGAGAGAAACAGATTTTTCAGCGACGCGCATCTTATACTTCCCTCTGTCATGTTTTCCCCCCGTACTAACGCTCTTTCTGTTTTCTTCTGTTCCCTCCCTCCTTACCCCCCGCTCCCAAATGTCTATTTTTAGGTTAGGACAGAAAAACCTTTATTTTCTTCCAA
>JAHFWL010000804.1:0-105462 GCA_021292165.1 Shinisaurus crocodilurus | reverse complement strand
TGCTGTTAAGAGGAGCTCTCGCACGATCGTTTGTTCCAGCGGGGCTAGCTGTGTCGTCTGTCGCAGGGAATATGACAAAGGGTCCCGTGGCACTGTAAAAAAAAAACCCTGACCAATGTATCAAGATTTCATGTGTTGTCTGGCGCAGCGGGCTTTGGCAACATGAGGCAACGAAGGCACTCCAGCCAGCCAGAGCAGCGGTAAACAAGAAGCCCCTGCCTCGATGTGGTAACCATGAAGCCCCCGGTCCGATGAATGCTTCCAGCGTCAGACAGAATGCGGCCACTGTGGGTCGCAGACAATGGCAGGGCCAGAGATCTTACAGCACAGAGAGGCGGGTGTGGCGCTCCACCCTCCACATCTGCTGTTGTGCCACCGGGGAGGGGCAGTGCTGCACGTGAGGCTTCGCTCCACGGCAGTTGCAGGATAACGCAGTTGCCGCGGAGGGTGGGAGGGGTGTGCGTGGCCTGTGCAGGCGCCAAGCGGCAGCATCATACAGCATCACAGCACTAATAATAATAATAATAATAATAATAATAATAATAATAATAATAATAATAATAATATTTTATTTATTACCCGCCTCTCCATCTAGATTGAGGCGGGGAACAACAGAAATATAAAATACCTAAACTAAAACAACACAATATATACTATTAAACATCTTAAAACATCCTAAAAACATCTTAAAACATCTTTAAAACATCCTTAAAACATCTTAAAAACATCTTTAAAACATCCTAAAATTCCGCCGGATAGGCCTGCCGGAAGAGTTCAGTCTTTATGGCTTTTTTAAAGTCCAAAAGACTGACAAGTTGACGTATCTCCTCCGGCAGGCCATTCCATAATCTGGGAGCAGCAGAAGAGAAGGTCCTCTGGGTAATGCTAGTCAGCCTAGTTTTGGCTGACTGAAGCAGATTCTTCCCAGAGGACCTAAGTGTGCGGGGTGGATTGTACGGGAGAAGGCGATCCCGTAGGTAGCCTGGACCCAAACCATGTAGGGCTTTAAAGGTAATAACCAACACTTTATACTTCGCCCGGAAACTGATTGGCAGCCAGTGGAGTGCTTTTAAAACTGTGATGTGGGCACCCCTAGGTGTACCAGCAACCAGTCTGGCTGCCATATTTTGCACTAATTGAAGTTTCCGGACTAGGTATAAAGGTAGCCCTATGTACAGCGCATTACAGAAGTCGAGCCTCGAAGTTACCAGTGCGTGCACTACCGTCTTTAGGTCTTCCAACTCTAGGAAGGGGCGCAGCTGGCGTATCAGCCGAAGCTGATAATAGGCACTCCTACATGATCTAAACAACAGGATGCAAGCTGTCATGGCTCCGGCGGAGGGATGCTGGGAGTTGTATTTCTATCGGGAGGCTGGGGGAGTGGGGGCTTGTGAGAAAACAAAACAAAACACAAAACCATTGGCCCGCTCCCAGGACTACACTTCCCAGGCTTCCTTGGAGGAAGCCGGGAGTCCAATTAGTTTCCAGCGAAGTATTTTTGTAGCGGAAGGTTTGGGTGACTAAGTGAGGGCCGCTCCACTGTGGCTATGCCTTGGAAAGGCAACTTGATGTGCAGGCAGTGGGAATGTTCATGTCACATGCCTCCACTTACCCCTGTTTACCTGGGACGCTCCCTTCCCACCCGCACCCCAAAGAAACGCCAAGTCTGTGTTGCCCTGGGGGATTTCTGGGAGATGCCGTTGAGGGCTGTAATCCTATCCCTACGTACCTGGAAGTAAGCCCCAATGAACTCGATGAGGCTGCCATCTGGGGTAGCCACGCATAGCATTGTGCTGCAAATCCCTCCTGGCTTCTTTCTTTCTTTTTAAGCGTGTGCACATATGCATTATCCAATACAATAGCTTCCCTCATATATATACACACCCACCACTTTTGCACCCAAATATTAAATGTTGTTGAATGTATTGGAGTTATATAGGGCAATGATGGCGAACCTTTTTGAGCCCGAGTGCCCAAACTACAACACAAAACCAACTTATTTATTTCAAAGTGCCAACACTGCAATTAAACCTGAATACCGAGATTTAGTTTTAGAAAACAACTCATACAGTTGTCCGAACTAATTAACATCTTTTGTCTTTAAAGAAAAACACAATAACAGAGCTTTCAATGATACAACAGTTTTTTGTTGAAAAAAAATCAACTCAAAAAATTATTATAGTACTACATTGTACACATAGCCTGAAGGGAATTTATACAAACTTTTTAAATAATTAGGCACATGTATTTTTGGATAAGGGATTCTCAACTTGTAATTGATATGCCAGACTGAAATTGTATGGGGCAAGCTTTACCCCGGGTCCTTTCCCTGCTTCTACAGGTGTCGGATTAGTAAAAGTAAAAGTCAACCTGTACTAGGATGAGCAGATAAACAAGAAAACGAAACGTGCTTAACACATTTTAAACAACTTTATGTCTTGGACTGCAAACACTGCATAGGTAAAAAGTTTGCATTGGCATTGCTTTTGCACAATTAATGTGAGTTTCGCTACTCTGCATGCATGCTGATAATTTTCAACCCTTGCTCATACTCCGTAGTTTGAGAGCAACACATGCAGCACTCAGGTCAACTGTTAGGGCTTTACATCCAAGCCATGCTCTGTGCATCATTCTTCAAAATCTTTTAAATGTGATAACAATGTAAAAAAGAATTCGTACAGGAATTCTAGAATAAAATCATTCTGTTCCACACTGTGAGAAAGAACAAGATCATTAGTGTTTTGCAGAAGGGGACGTCTTTTCGCGATCTGGTGACCAATGGCTCGAGTGCCCACAGAGAGGTCCCTGCGTGCCAGCTGTGGCACCCGTGCCATAGGTTCGCCATCACTGTTATAGGGTAAGTGCGGTGTAGCCAGTGTGGTGTAGTAGTTAGAGTGCTGGACTGGGACTCGGGAGACCCTGGTTCCAGTCCCCATTCAGCCATGAAGTTCACCAGGAGACTTTGGGCCAGTCACTGACTCTCAGCCTAACCTACCTCACAGGGTTGTTGTGAGGATAAAATGGAGAGGAGGAGGACAATGTAAGCTGTCTTGGGTTTCTTGTCAGAGGGAAAAGGGCAGGATATAAATGTGATGATGATGATGATGATGATGATGATGATGATGATGATGATGATGATGATGATGATGTGCAACCAGAGTTGCGCCATTATGAGTGTAAACATTCTGTTAAAGAATCTTGTGTTAAAGATGTGTGCCCATCCCTTCCAGAGCCAAAAAGTGGAGTATAACTTAAAATAAATAAGGGCACAATCCTAGACAGGAAAATAGTCCTACAGCTCCCAGCATGCCCCAGCCAGCCATGCTGGCTGGAGCATGCTGGTAGGTAGACCTTTCCCCCCTCTAAACATGCACGGGATTGCACCTGAGGTACATAAATACATAAATAGGAAACTGATTTATGGCCAGGTTACTAGCACACCTTTTCTTTTGCATCCAGATCAGGAAGCGAGTTTTCAGCAAGGTGCAACCGGGGACAGGGGAGTGGAGGGGGGGCGGGTCACAAGCAGGACCGGTCCGAAACATTTTGCTGCCTGAGGCCAAGGACAAAATCGCGCCTCTTTCCGTTCCACATACAGGTGCCAACTGGACTGCAGTTGAATTTTATTTCAGTACTGGCCATGAGACAGTGTCCACACAGAGCTGTGTCCTCTGACAGAGGGGAATGGCGAGGTGGGTGTCCACTTCTCACCACCCCCAGCATGCGCCGCCCGAGGTGGCTGCCTCACTTTTTTTTAACCTAATGGTAGGGCTGGCCCACACAGTCCATAGCAGTTTGCTGTTTGCATCTAGGGCAGCCTTCCCCTAACCTGGCACCCACCAGAGGTGTTGGATTACAAATCCCATCACCCCCAGCCTATGTCAGCTGGGGGTGATGGGAGTTGTAGTCCAACACATCTGGAGGGCACCAGATTAGGTGGAAGCTGATCTATGGAATGTTGGAACATTTATCTCCGCACTGTGTGTGAACACATCCCCTCTTGATTTCTGCAGGTCAAGTCGCTGTTAAAAGCACAGGAGCAGCCCCAGCTGCTTTTCCTCCTCCAGTCAGTTGGCAAGCCTAGTTGAAATTGTGCGCTCGGTGTGAACACGATCTTGTCTTCCGGTCTCTCCAAACGGCAGTGCAAACCCTGTCTTTCGTGATGCAATCAAACACACACGGTGTTCTCCTATTCTACATAAATGTAAACAAGAAAGTCATGGAGAAATATCATTTGGGGTTGCTGAACGACTACTAAATCCTTTTCTTGATGATCCAGCGGCATCAGAATGTCAGTCAAGCAGTAAGGCCAAATATGGGAGTCCTAAAATATGTGATATGTAGGGAATATTGAACAGGATCAAGTTTCTCTCCTAAACAATTCAGATTTTTGCAGCAGGAGGATATCATATACATAACCACCTTGGCTGCCATGTGGTATTCGGCGTTGCCAAGTTCTGTTTTAAACTAATTCTGGCCTCTGAATATGTGCAGAGCGTCCCCCCCCCCACAGAAGAGGAACAAAGTTTTGTTGATAAAAGAGCCTCAGGGCAAAGTGCTTTTGAGCATGTGCAGTGTGCCTCCCCCCACTCTGCCAGGAAGCAGCTTTTAAAATAAATGAATGTAAGGACAGAGTGCGACTATATGCCGGGGCATTGCTAAGCACTTCAAAGGATACAAATGTGGGATCCTACTGGTGGGTTTCCCCGTGGGCAGCTGGTTGGCCACTGCGTGAACAGACTGCTGGACTAGATGGACCCTTGGCCTGACCCAGCCCGGCTCTTCTTATGACCATAAATCTGCATGTAACCTGCACATATATCTATTTATATAGAGATCTGATTTCTATCTATATATGCAAATTTAGAAATAATTACTAGGATTTATTTATATTTCACAGGAGGCAAAGCCAGCCAATTAATTTCTCCCCCAGATAATCTCAAATAAAACAAATTCTTCCATTAATCGGAAACCCGTGGAGAAGGTCCCCCCCCCCAAAAAACTTAATTGCCATGTAGGGGAAGATTTGGGGAGGGCGGAGGGCTGGGAGGGGGACAGGGTTAAGCCTCCCCTCCCCGCCGCCGCAATCCTGATCAAACCCCTCCCCCATGCCTCCTGTTTCTAGTCAAAGAAACCATCACTCAGCTTCGAGTGACATGTTTCCCGTCGCCTGTCATTTGGCCTTGAAGATTACCATCTCTTTCCCTCTTTCTTTCCTTTTAATTTTATGGAAATTAGGGAAACAACAACCAAAAACATTTCTATCCCACATTTCTGTTCCAGCTGGCTTGACATCTTTCTGTTCTGGCAACGGGGCAGGAGGTTGTCATTCTGGCGAAGCTAGTTACATAGATGATTTCCAGTAAAGTACTGAGGGACACCCTCCGATTGGGGATGCGGTTTGAGAGTCGAAGTCCACATTTTGGATCACTCATCAGCAGTGGGGTAGTGGAACCAGGGCAGGGTTGAAACCCCAGGATGTTTTGATGAGCAGGGATGCTGACATCATCAGCCACCCCCCACCCCCCTCAGACATCTCTGTCCCCTCTGAGTTTAGCTGCAGTCCTGGGAGAAAAGGAATTTCCCCAACAACAGTGACTGGGTTCAGACAACAGGATAACCCACACTCAAGGGTTGAGTGTGGGTTGTTGTTAAAATGTGGGTTGTTGTTGAAACGTGGGCTATCGTGTTGTCTGAAGCCAGCTGCGTGAGCAAGCCATGTTATTAACCACGAACAACCCATGAAGAGAACCCCTGGCTTGTTGTTGGGTTGTGAACTGTGGGTTGTTCACCAGGGTTTGCTATCTCAGCTCGGTTCAGACAACGGGCTTGTTCGCACGACACGGGAACCGCAAGTCCCCCGCGGTTCCCGTGTCGTGTGCACGCCGACCGGGGGTGCCCCCGCGGGACAGCCGCGCGCAGGACGCACGCAAAGTGACCATGGTCGGTAGAGGGGTAAGCCCCTACTGCGTGTGGTCACCGTGCCGTGCGAACAGCAGGCGGCCGTCCCGCGGGGTCCCCACAGAGGCGGCAGCCCAGAGCGGCTGGAGCAGCCGCCGCTCCGACCTGTAGGGGCAAACGGCACCTCTGGGCATCCTGGGGCCCCGCCCCCTAGCGCCGGGAGGCCCGCACTGCAGTGCAGGGACTGCGGGGTCCGCCCACGCTGTGCGGGGCGCAGGTCGTCTGCGGCGCCCCGCTGGACCCCGCGGGCAGCCCCATGGTGCCTCCCCCGCCCGCAGCCTGGGTCGTGCGAACCGGCCCAACATGATAACCCACACTCAAAGGTTGAGTATGGGTTGAGTGTGGGTTGAGTGTGGGTTGTTGAAACATGGGTTGTTGTTGAAACGTGGGTTATCATCATGTCTGAACCCAGCTGCGTGAACAAGCCATGGCTTGTTAACTACGAACAACCCATGAAGAGAACCCCTGGTTTGTTGTTGGGTTGTGAACTGTGGATTGTTCACCATGGGTCGTTATCTTGGCTGAGTTCAGACAACACAATAAACCACAGTTCAACAACAACCCATACTCAACCCTTGGGTGTGGGTTATCGTGTTGTCCGAACCCAGTCAATATATTGTTCCCGGCTGTAATGCAATGTATTTTGGGGTGGCTTGGTCTCAAATGGATAATTAAGACCCATTCGCTTTATAAAAGACCTGCCCCGGGTGGAGGTGAAAACTGCTAGAACTGGTCTGTTGATATGGATCCACACAGCTGCCTGAATCTGGGGGTTCTCCTTGGGGGTCGTGCCGATGGAGACTGTCATGATGCGCGCCTGCACTTCACAATGGACTGCTACATCAGTATTCACCAGTTAACCAATATGAGGAATCAATCAGCGTCTCAAGCCGAATTTCTCCCTCACCTTACCGGGGTTGGTGTAGAGCAGGGATGGGGACTCGGACTCCAGGATTCGACTCGTGAGTCGGACTGAGTCCCCCCTCTGACTCGAGTCAGACTCGAGTCCCAATATTTTTAATGGGACTCGAGACTCGACTCGGGACTCGAGACCAAGGACTCATGTTCCAAAATCGTGTTCCACAAATGCAACATGGATAGGTTTTAGGAAGTACAGCAAGTTTATTTTTTAAAATCATTTTCCTAAAATGCAACCTTTCAGACATTTTGGGTTTGGCTGCCTCTGCCTGCCTGTCTTGGGGTTCCCAGCCTCCTCTGCCTGCCTGGTCTCTTCTTGACCAGTTCAACAGTTGAATTGTCCAAGACTAAGGCCTCTGCCTGCCTGCTTTGGAGTTCCCTGCCTCCTCTGCCTGCCTGATTATTTTGGGTTTGTCTGCCTGGTCTGTTCTTGTCAACATCAGTTGCAGAGTTTTGAAATAAAAAGGCACACTTGTGCCTAGAATTTATTTAAGCCACACATCTGAAATAGCCTTATTTTGTTGGGGAAACCCCCCATTAACTTTAATAGGGACTCGTGGAGTCAGATTTGGGAATGACTCGTGACTCGTGAGTCACCATTTTGGACCAAGGACTCGGACTCGAGACTCGGGTCCAAAGACTCGTGACTCGACTCGTGACTTGAGACCAAGGACTCTTCAACTTCCCTGGTGTAGAGCAGGGCTCTCCAACCTTGGGTCCCCAGATGTTGCTGGCCTACAGCTCTCAGCATACCCAGACAGCATGGCTAATGGCAAGGGGTTCTGGGAGCTGTAGTCCAGCAACGTCTGGGGACCCAAGGTTGGAGAGCCCTGGTGTAGAGGCCAGACTAGGTCACCAGTTCTGCCCTTGGGGGTGAACCAGACAGTGCTCGGGGCATTGTACATGCTAAAGCCCGTGATGATGAGTCCAGTCCTTTCTAAGCAGGGTCAAGCCTGATTATTACTTGGATGGGAGACCCCTCCTCTAGTTTCCTGCATTGAGCAGGGGGTCGGACTCGATAGCCTTGTAGGCTCCTTCCAACTCTATGATCTATGAATCTATGAAATATAAAGTGGAGAAACAGCATGGGAGGGGGCACCGAATCCTCGCCCGTCCTCGTTCCCTGCATTTTCTCTGCTCCAACGCTCCCCCACTCCCAAGCGCGTCCTGTCCTCTGGATCCAAAGCATGCTTTTGATTGCAGGGGCATTTGAAACCCTGTGGGGTTAGACATGACCTGGGAGAGACGACCTGAAGCAGAGAACTGGCAAGCAGAGAAAGGGTGAAGCACCATTCTAAATAACCCTCTTCTTCTTCTTCTTCTTCTTCTTCTTCTTCTTCTTCTTCTTCTTCTTCTTCTTCTTCTTCTTCTCTCCTCTCCTCCTCCTCCTCCTCCTCCTCCTTCCTCCTCCTCTTCCTCCTTCTTCTTTAAAAAGGCATTATGGCATTGTTATGTGTTAGCAATGTGCCATTTGTCCTTGAGACAGAGCTGGGAATTAGAAAATCCCTTCTACTGGGACATAGCTTTTTCTCCTTTTTGCCATTTGCCAGAAAAACAAAAGGGGGAAGTGTGGCTCTTTCTCCTCCCCATATATATATAAGCTGAAGTCAGACTCCCCCAGACTAGTGCTCTCCAGATGTGTTGCACTACAGCTCCCATCACCCCCCCCTGCCAGCATCGGCAAAAGGTTTGGCCCTGGTCTCTGCCTTCACATCTGCCCAAACTGGGTTCTACTACCCCAAAACGCTCGCTGGGCTCCACCCAAAGGGCCCCACCCAGGTACCAGAATGTTGGATTCCCAGGGTTGGGAACCCTTTCCCAGCCTCGGGAAGGGAGAGCGTGAGGCTCGAAGCCTGGGTTTGTTTACTGCTGTGAAACTGTTTACCGCCGGGATTTCGCCTCTTTCGTTCCTTAAAGGAGACATATGGAAGGGAACTGACCTTGCGTTTTGGAAGAGGGAGGAGAACCGTTGAGGAATTTTTAAAGTGCGGGGGGGCTACCGGAGGGAGAGACAGGGAGGTTGCAAACTCTTGAAAGTGAAATATACATACTCCTGCCAGCTGAAGGTCTCCTGGGACGAGAGTCGAGAGTCGCATTTTTTGCCTTTTCTTTACAGTTTCTGGGAAATGAGAGAAACAGATTTTTCAGCGACGCGCATCTTATACTTCCCTCTGTCATGTTTTCCCCCGTACTAACGCTCTTTCTGTTTTCTTCTGTTCCTCCCTCCTTACCCCCGCTCCCAAATGTCTATTTTTAGGTTAGGACAGAAAAACCTTTATTTTCTTCCAATCCTGAGCTGGATAATTTGGTAAGGATGCTTCTTCTTTCTTCACTGTTTTAAAATTTTAACACTGCCAATAAGGTTTAAACACACAGAGACACACACACACTGTTCCTTGTCAATCTGTCACCCTTTGTCCATTTCACAACAAGGCTGTGGGGTTCTCTCTCTCTCTCTCTCTTCGCTCTCTTTGTAACTATCTCCCCTCTTCATATCTGCGTCCACTGAATATGACATCGCTCTCAAACACACACCAACATTCTTCAGGCTGGTGGTCGGCAACTGGCAACCAGTGCGGCCAAATACAGCTCATGAAAGCTGCTTCCTGGCCTACCATCTGCTGTCAAGCATTGCTGCATCTCAGTTAAGCAGCTTGGGTCCTTCCCCTCGGAGGTGAAGCAAGCAGCAGTCGCTTACTATAAGGAGCCAAGATGAGTGCGAGCCCATGAAAATACCGGTTCAGTTTTCGCCTCCGCTATCGGCACACTAGAAAGCCTCAGGGGAGCCACTGCCTCTCAGCCTTAGCCTCCTCCATAACAGCAGCCTACATTACTGGGCTGTTGTGTAGACACACTCCCCATATAGGACTCACATGGAATGGGTCTGGTGAAAATGGATTTATTTGGAGGATGCTGGCCAGATGTGCATGATTAACCCACTTTAAAATCAGGCCCATTCTCAATCAGTAAAACCTCTCGGCTGCATCGAGCGCCCAGTGGTGTCATTGGGCTTACATTTTCATTTCATTTCATTTCATTTATGAAATGTTGTGCATGACATCCCGACCTCTTCCCCCAACTTAGCAGGGCAAGGAGGAAGTGGTGGTGGCAGCCAGAGCTCCCAGAAAGCACTGTGGTAGTAGAAGGGCCTCAGGCGTCACGGCCTGGGTGTTGCCACGAGCATGTGCGGCAACATCCAAGGTTCCTGGGGACCATGGGAAGTGTAGTTGATCACACACATACCCGCCTCCCTAATTCCTCAAGTCATTGTTTCTGTGGTTTTTCTACTTTCTCTTTGCCCAAACCTGCTGCCCTCTTCCCCTGATGTTTTGGACTCATCATCCCCAGCTGGCATGGAAAGTGTGAGCGGAAGTCCAAAACATCTGGAAGGCCCCCAGTTGGGGAAGGATGCTCTAAGGCCTTTGGCCTGAAGCCTAAAAAGATAGCCCCTCGTGCCGGCTCCAGATATTACTACCACTGAGGGAAACAGCAGTGCTTCCTGCGTAATGTGTGGATTTCATACGTGCGTAAGCATTCAGTATACACGTGTCTGGGGAACCTGATTGGGCCAGGGTTCTCTGATGCAGGGCCAGCGCCAAGGGTCGGCACGGTTGGGCACGTGCCGAGGGCCCGCACCCCAGCAGGGGCCCACTGACAAGAGCCCCCGAACCTGCTCGTCCTCTTCACCATTGCAACCTGCTTGTTCACCAGCCTCTCGCTCTGGCCGAGCCCAGGCAATGGTGGTGCTGAAAAGTAAGGAAGAGCAGCAGGTGCCATGGGCCACGCGGCCTGCTTGCTCTCCGGCTCTCTGCCTGCAAGCAAGCAAGCAAGCAAGTGGTAGCCATGATGAGAAAGAGGATGGGGCGCAAGAGTGGCCGGTGACGACAGCGGTGAGAAGGTGGACTTCCTGAGGGTGTCTTCTTGCCCAGGGGCCCTCAAAAGCCTGGAGACAGCACTGCTCAAATGCATGCGCATAAGACCCACACATGACACGTTCGCTCCGACATGATACCACTGCTTCCCGTTGCAGTTGGAAATGTGTGGAGCTGACCTAGGATAACGTCTGCGGCAAATTGACACGGGAATGGGTTGACTTTGAGCATGGATTTAAGAAGCCAGCCGCTCTATACCCTTCTAACAGTCTGAGCTTATGCAAGTTGACTCAAAAGTAAGTCATCACATTCAGAGAGGCTTGCTCCCCAGTACGGTAGTTAGAAAAGAAAAACGGTCCTCCATCTGTTCATCACGCTACAGCAACAACCTATTTTTTTCTTTATCATTGCAGATGATCCAAGCCATCCAAGTTCTGAGGTTCCACCTTCTGGAATTAGAAAAGGTACGGATGTTTGTTTTGCAGTCTAGCTGATTCCTCTCTCTGCTGCCGCTCTGCCATGAACCGCCCCCCCCCGCCCCCCAAAAGGATTTGAGATTTTGCAAACTAGGCAGGAGGCGATTCCTGCTATATTAGAGGCTTTCTTGTGTTTTCCTTCAGCTGCCGCTGAAACCAAGCTTTGGGCTAAATCATGTTTGCCAAGCAGAATAAAGCCGTGGTGGCACGTTGTATTCTGCACTACAACAAATTTAAAATTCTGCACCACGAAAAGCTGGATTTTTCAACCAGTTTGAATTATGCAAACTGAACAAATTTTGCATATGTTTTCTTATTTCTACATACACTATTCTGATGTTTTAACTATTTTGCACAGTTTGGGTGGTGGTGGTTCTGTCTGCCATTTGCTGAACAGGAATTGAAGCCCTGCTTGCGCCCCCTGGGGCCCACATCTCAGCACCAGAGGCTTAGGGCATTGCCTACACACTTCCATTCCAAGCCTATCTTTGCAAGCATGAGGACTAGAAGCTTTTCTTTTTCTTCTTCTTTTTTTTTTAAAGAAATCTCTGGCTCTCCAGCAGCTGAATTCTGGGCCTAATAATACGGTGTCCCACACATTTTTCTGGGCTTCTGCTGAATTGCAGTATCCACACAGGCCTGAGTAAAACCTGAGGTGGTCCGGGGGGGGGGGGAGGAAGGAAAGTGCCAGAGCTGCATCCAGGGGGGCAACCCAGCAATCTCAAACGATAGAATTTAAAACAAAACCAAACCCAAAGTATCCTCAAGCAGAAAAAAATGTTTGCAAATAATTTCCCTTTCTCACTAGCAGCAGCAACAGCTGGCTCCAATTTCGAAGCATCTCCTCATATGGGAACAAGAGGAGGGGAAGTTTTAAAAATAGATTGAGTCCAGTTCTATATTCTTTACCAGGACTGGCACCAGAATTCACGGGAATCCAAACAAATTCTACGGCCGGGGTGCCCCCTGGACAGTCCTCATGGCCTCTTGTTAACCCCAGCCTTCCTTAACTTGTCACCCTCTAGATATGTTGGACTACAACTCCCATCATGCCCATTCCAACACGTCTGGAGGGCACCAGCTCGGGGGGAAGGCTGCTTGAACTTGAGAGGGTGAAGGAATACACGTGCATACCCATGCTTACATTTGCAACTCTCTGGTAGCCTAAATGGCTCCACCCACAAATCTCCTAGCCGCTGCCATGCTCGGGTTTTCATCCACCCCTTTCTGAGCCTGGCATCTCTTGTCAAGGACAGTTTGCGAGACCTTAGATCTGAGCTATGTAACAATTCCAAATTTAGCAAGGCAACGGTGGCCTTGTCAATGGAAGCACTTGGATAATTAGGGATATTCGGCAAACCACATTTAGGGCCCCGGTGCAAAGCTGAGCTGCCTGGCTAGGACGCTGCGAGGCGCTTTGCCACGCAGCTTGGCTCTCGCCGAGCTCTCCTTTTCTCTTTGAGTTAGCGAGGCTCGAGCTTCACCTTGGCAGCTTCAGTTGTTCTAGGGCAGTGTTCTCCAACCTTGGGTCCCCTGATGTTTTTGGCCTACAACTCCCAGCATGCCCCAGCCAGCGTAGCTGGCTGGGGCATGCTGGGAGTTGTAGGCCAAAAACATCTGGGGACCCAAGGTTGGAGAACACTGTTCTAGGGGGAACTTTGCTGAAGGTGAAGCTGAAGAAGCGCACTGAACGAAGAAGAGATCAGATTTCGAAGAGGAGGGGACGCAGGGTCGGTAGCTCCGGCCCGCTGCCGCCACTCCGCTTCTCCGGTCACCCATGCCTAGGCCTAAAAGGCATATCTTGACTTGAGGCCTGGCCCAGGACCAAGGCTGGGGAGCACACATGCTGCTTACGCTTTAAGTACAGGCCGGAAAGCTGGATGTAATCCTTGGGAGTTGTTCCCTAGCAACTACTCCACTTTAGGGGTTTCTTAGACCTTTAGGCCTTTGTCAAAGGCCTGGGCCAACCCGCGTTCAGACATTTGAACCACATATATGCATGGGAGGTGCCTGAAACTCTGGAGAGCCACTGCCGGTCAATCGACAACACTGGGCTAGATGGACCCAGGGTCTGACTGACTCGGTATAAAGCAGCTTCCAATGTTCCTCTGGTTACTGCTGCAGTACTTAAAGCACAGGCTTTTTTATCGGTGTCAGCCCCATCAGAATGTGGCCCTTTGGGCCTGTTGCTAGAACTGGAGCCTGTAAAGCTAGGAGGGGATCGGTGTCCCTGCTATTTCAAGTAGGCTTTGTCCTACTGCAGCTTTCCCCAACCTGGTACCCTCGACATGTGTTTTGTACTCAAACTCCCATAATCCCTGGCCATGGGGATGATAGGTGTTGTGGTCCAACAGATCTGGAGGGCGCCAGGCTGGGAAAAGGTGCCTTACTGGATCTAAGGATGAACCGAAAGAAGGAAATCCAGGTTGCTTGAGCTTGACCGATTTCTTGCCCGCTTCCAATCCAATGACTGGAAGTTGCCCGAGTGGGGTTTTTTTTTTTTTGGCAGACTTCCGTCTCTAAGGCAGGCTGCAGTTTGTGCATTTTTTTAAAAAGCCGCTAAGGAAATGTATGCGAAATCAGCTGATTTGCGCAAGTCGGCACCCGAAAGGCACACGGCTCTACTGCGATTTGCGCAGATTGCGCTGGAACCCCATGTCGTTTTGGGGTGCCGATTTTGCACAAATCACGCTAGAGCCACGTGATTTCTGGGTGCTGATTTGTGCAAATTGGCCAATTTTGCTCAAATTTCTTTAGTGGTTTTTTAAAATGCGCAAATCATGGCCTGCCTTACAGACGGGAGTCCGTGAACTAGCTCGACTTGCACCACAGCGAGTCGGCACCAGCACGGGGCTAACAAACTGGAATCCAGGGGGGCCGAATTGTGAAAATCTTTCAGATTTTCACCCCCCTATCAGATTCTTCACACATCCCTAACTGGATCACACCAAAAGTCCCTCTAATCTGGCAATATATTTCCAACAGTGGCCAAACAGGTCCCTCCAAGAAGCAGGCATGAAAATAATGGCCCTGCCTTGTTAATTGTCCCCAGGGTGAGGCCTACTGCCTCTGGTCCAGGAGCTTCCATCGAGATATCCTGGCTAATTTGATTATTTCTAACATGTCCACAATTTAAGCAAAACTACCCTTCAGAAGCAGGAACGTTATCCCTACGTTGTTTTTTTGTTTTTAAAGAAACCGATGCCTGTCAGAAAGAAGAGGCTCTCTGTGCAAGCTCAGAGGCATTTTGTGCCTTCAGGTCTGTTTCTCGAACAAAACTGAAAAACGATTTCCCTCATGGAACAGGCATCCTGTGTAACTCCAGAGGCACTTTGCTTTGGGTACCAGAATTTCTGAAATCAAAACGTGACAAACTGAAGCCTAGTTCTCCCTGCGGGAGCAACCCTGTGTCTAGGGTGGCTGTATCACTTCAGGCTGAAGGTGTGGGATCACATGACATTGTCCCCTGTCCTCCCCAAATACCGTAAATACAAATAAACCCCCTGCATATCGACATCTAGCATGCTTGGGAGAAGGCTATGCTAGAACCGCTTTCCCCTGATATGCTAGATTTCTATGTGACTGGATTGCTGTTGTTGTTGTTGTTGTAAAGAGGAGCATTCAATCATCGGAGCCCCTACCTCTACTCTGAAATGGTACAGCCCAGACGCTGGGTGACCACCTCTGTGGATTATTTGGTGGGCTCTGGGAGCTGGTCCGTGGTGTGTGGAAGGATTCTTTCAAGATTCCCCCCAATTAAGGAATCTATTGGCTCGGCCCATATCCACAAATACCACCAGCCACCCTCTGCAGGACGTGGCGTGGGGTGAGAGGGAAGATGAGAATGGCCATCCCTCTTTGCCAGGGTAATGAGCTCGTTACCCGCACAATAAAACTCTGTGTTGGTAACCTGATAAAATCCCTTGTTAATGTGATAATTAACCCTTGATTCGCACAGTGGGCACCGTGCTGTGAAGCAGCCTGAGTCTAGAAGCTGGGGTGTTTTCTTTAAAATCCTTTATCCCTGGGTAAAGGATGAAAAGAGTTTTGAGTTCAGAAGAGGAAGAGCTGGGTTGCAGGGGGTGTGTGTTTCTCTTGGTTCAGAGGTAAGGTCATGGGGAGATGAAAAGACAGTGGGGTGAGCGGGAGGGACAGCCCCATTCAACCTCTACTGAAGAAACCGGCAAAAGCCCAGATCTTTGACATGCACAGATTAGAGCAGTTCCAGACTAGGTCAGTCAGCATCCCCCCCCCCCCCACCTCACCAGCTTTGTTTACTACAGAATAAAGGTGTGATCCTATGCAAGTTCAGACCGAAAAAGGCCTACAACTCCCAGCATGCCCCAGCCAGCGACCTTTATTCTGTCTAAAGTTGAATAGGATTGTGCCCTAATATAGTATGGAGAGGACAACATGCCCCTACGGGCATATTATCCTCTTCTTCTCTTCTTCTTCTTCTTCTTCTTCCTCCTCCTCCTCCTCCTCCTCCTCCTCCTTATAATATCCCGCCTTTCCCCAATACTGGGACTCCCGGTGGCATTACAACATTAAAGCTTACACAAAGGGGCCTGGTGAGTTTCAGCAGGTCAGGGGCCAGTGGATCAGAGCATGGGGTTGATAGAAAAACGTGTTTATTTCCTCTGCTGCAGCTCAAACAAAATACTGTGTACTGAACCGAAGTGGCAACAGTACCATATGGGCAGATAAAATACCTGACAGCCAGCAACTCTAAATTTTGTATATTGGAATTTTATGTTGTTCTTATTGTATTTGTATTTGTGCTTTTTATGAATTGTTGCGAACCACCCAGAGAGCTTCGGCTGTTGGGCAGTATAGAAATGGAATGAATGAATGAATAAATAACAACAACTCCAGCTATTTAAACTAGCCAATTCTGGACATTCTTTCAGTTTTAACTTTTTTCTTCTTTTGACAGGTGCATGACCTCTGTGACAATTTCTGCCACCGCTACATCACCTGCCTCAAGGGGAAGATGCCCATCGACTTGGTTATTGACGACAGGGACGGGGGCTCCAAATCCGACCTTGAAGATTTCGGCGGATCTTGTGCCAGCCTCTCTGACCAGGTAGGGCACCCGGACCCGGCTGCATGATCCTTGGGTGACCTGCACATAGGTTTTGATGGCTTCAACAGAACTCTTTGCCTGCTGCAGTCAAAAGACCTGAGGCAGGTGCTCGGGAAGTGGTCTGCCAAGTTTGATGTTTGCAGATGTCTCAGGTTTATGTCTGGATGCTCTATCCGCGGTGAGCGTGATTTGTCGTACCAGGTCCCAAACAAAGACGGCTATGTCACAAAACGTTTTAGAGGGAAGGTGGAGTGCTATAAGGGTACATGAGTGTTATTTCCATGCACGATTTTGCCCAGCCAAAAGGTGTATTGCACCTTCGGGATGCTTATCTGCAATAGCAGATGAGCAATTCTGGCAATAATAGGATTTTCTGAATTGTTATTTCACACTGGTTTTTCAACCCTAGCCTCATCATGTCATTTAAAGGGACAGAGATCTGACTTAATTACACTATTAATTTTAATCGTGATTTTTGTTTGTTGGTTACACTGGTACCCATGCCATTTTCCTCTTGCGGAAACACATTTTTATTAATTAGCGTATGTTCGTGCTGGGTGTGTGATCTTACTGTTTCTGACCGATCAGCTTGCTCAGCCCTTTACGCTTCAGCGATAGTCTAAACAGCACAATAACTTGTACAGCACCACCTGTTCTCCTCCCTTCCACCGCCTTTCTTTCTGAGTATTTGCAATAACTTTTCAGAACCGTGTTGCAATATTTGGGACATAATGACTGGGTTCTGACAACACGCTAACCCACACTCAGTGGTTGAGTATGGGTTGAGTGCGGGTTGTCGTTGAAGCGTGGGTGGTTGTTGAAACGTGAGTTATCGTGTTGTCTGAACCCAGCTGAGATAACAAACCATGGTGAACAACCCACAGTTCAGAACCCATCAACAAACCATGGGTTCTCTTCATGGGTTGTTCGTGGTTAACAAGCCATGGCTTGTTAGCGCAGCTAGGTCCAGACAACACGATAACCCATGTCTCAACAACAATTCACACACTTCAGTGACAACCCACACTCAACCCATACTCAACCCTTGAGTGTGGGTTATCACGTTGTCTGAACCCAGTCATTATATCCTACTGTCATTGTGTGATTTCTGCCCCCCCCCCCACCGGGCCCAGTTGGGAAATGACAATCAGAGATATTTCTTGCATCCCTAGCGCAGTGTTGAGTTGTATTTTCAAACATTTCTAGAACCAAGAAATGTGTCTTCCAAACTTATTCTACTCTCCACCCTAGCCTAGCTATCTACGGTAGTTCCTGGGTGAATTTATGAATTTATTTGATTTGATTTGTACCCCGCCTTTCTACAAAAAATAAAATTACAAAAAATGGCACTCAAGGCGGCTATGAATGTGTGGAACGAAGGGCAGGTGACCGACTGTCAACCGGGGCAAGAGATGCGCTACCCCGTCCCTCTCCCCGGGTTCTCTTGTCTGGAAACCGAGGCCGTCCTGGATGCAATAGGCCATTGCCGCAAAGGGTAAGAGCGGGGGATCCTCCTTCCGGTTGGGGTTCTGTATATTTAGTAGGGTGGCCGTTACAGTCCTCTGTTTGAAAGGCTGTCAGAGGACAGTCCTCTATTTAAAGGACGGGCCCTCTATTCGAAGGGTTGTCCCGTTCAAATCTAGTTTAAAATCAAAGAACCCGGGGCCTTGAAGTTGCCCATCCTCAGTTAGAACTTGGACAGTGGCCTGAGCATCATCAGGAACACAGATCACCTGAAACAGAAACAGCAACCAACCAGGTCACCTGGCTACAGTCTTCCCCCAGTATGGTGAGATGTATTGTCTTTCTATTTAAATTATAGTAATAATTTCTAAATCAATGTCTTTACATTTACATTAGCAGATCATGCAAATTTATGCGCATCTGTATCCCCTATGCTCTTCTTTTTCATTTCCTCTTTTTTGGGTGCCGCTGAAGTGGCCGCCCTCGTATTTATGTCGTAAGTCTTTTCAGAACTATTCAGGGCTTTCCCCCCCCCCGGGGGTGTGTGTGTTTGAAAGCCAGCAATGGTCATCCGTGATGCTCATTCGTCCGTAGTAGGAACACAGGGAGCCGCTTTCTGCCGAGTCGGCCCACCTCGCTCAAGCAGTGTCTACACTAGCTGTCCCCAACCTGGTGCCTTCCAGATGTGCTGGGCCACAACACCCATCATCCCCAGCCAGCAGGGCTGGCCTACATTGATTGGCAGCAGCTCCCCAGAATTTCAGATGGGCGGGGTCTTTCCCCAGGCCTACCCGGCAATGCCGGGGATTGGACCGGGGAATTTTTGCATGCCGAGCAGGTGCTCTGAGCGACGTGTCCCCCCCCCCCCAACTGGTTTAGCAGGCTTCTGTTTCTAAAAACCCCTTTTTGACCAGGAGCAGCGGGGGTGCAAAAGAAATATGATGTGTACGGCCTCGGAAGCGAAGCTTCTGTTTCCAGGCGCTTCCAACTCTCTCCAGCCTTATTGTAGGTGCTGGGGGGCGGCGGCGGAGTGATTAATAGTTACATACAATAACGCGAGTTCCTTCCCTCCCTCCCTCCCTCCCCGCCCGGCCTGCTGCAATCACTTTCATCCCCCCCCTCCCCTTTCTAAAAAGAACACAACACTTCCATCCTTGCAACATTCATGAGTTTGAAAGAAAAGGGGTCTGGCGCTTGGAAAATAATCGCCCCTGACAGTTAGCTGGTAATGAAGGAGACACGATCGCCTTTTGCTCTGCCCCCCTGATCTCCCCCCCCTCCCCACCCCACCCCCGCCACAACTTTCTCATTTTTTCCCAAGCGCCGCTAATGCAGCCAACGCGTTCATTTGCCTATAGCAACTTCCCTGCATTTTTAATCTGCCTCCGGGCTATCAGGCTGGAAGCTTCGCAGAGCGGAGGGGGGGCGTTTTTTTTGGGGGGGGTGTTTCCAGGGGTGGGGAGAGAAGGAGACGGAGGAGAGGGGAGGCTAATCCTGGCAATGCCCACGACCTCTCATCTAAGGACCCCTCTCCAAGCGGGAGTCTGGTTATTCAAAACACACACATACACCATCGCTTCCTTCCACCCGCTGAACCAGTAAGAACAGCCCTCGGAAGGCACCCGGCGGGCGGCACTCCCAGCGACGGTCGGGCGGCTCGGCTGGCTTCCTCTGGGTACGGAGCAAGCCACGGCCTTGTTACTCATGTCACTTCCCATGGTGCTCACCCCTCCTCTTTTTATCACTGGCGTCGTGCTGTTGTACATGGAGGGTTTATTTCAGCTCTGCTTTTCCCAGCCGGGCGCCCACCAGTTGGGGAAGGCTGTCCCTCTCCGCTCCTGTGACTGGTAGCCGTCGATGCCTGGCGATAAATCAAATTGTTTGGGTCACGCAGCCGCCTGGAACCTGGCGCACTCGGGTTGTGTTGGGCTGACGACTCCCGTCAACCCCAGCAGCCACCGTGCCCGTTGGGTCATGGCTTATTGGGAATTGCAGTCCAAAATATCAGGATTGGACGAGGCTGGCCTGACACTTGAAAGCCATCTTTAAAAAGCCCCGAAAAATGAGTGTGGCCGTAGCCGCATCTCGCGGTAGTGGATTTCCCGACGGGGACGGACGGACAGCATTAATATTCCAAACCCCTGTTGATGTGGGGCTTTGGGGGTGGGGGGCTTGTTTTGTTTTGTTTTCCCTTCTAAATCACCGTTCTTTGGATTGCCAGTGCAATCTCGGCCCTGGACTTGACTCTTAAGCGGCTCTCATCGAAGAGCTTTGGGCCGCAGCTCCAGGGTCTGTTCTTAATTAACCGCTAGTGTTGCTACCTTCGCTTCCTAGAGCTTGAAACAGCGACCCCGTGACCCCCTCCCCTTCCCGTTTATTGTGGGCTACAAGTGTTGGGCTCTCTTTTGAAACCCGCAGCTCCTTAACCCTTTGAACCCCGAGGCCTCTCGCTTGTGGGGCTCCTGTGATCAGCTCAGCCAGGTTAATCAGGCAGGGCATGAGTCAGGGAAGGCGGGGGGGGGCTTTGCTTTCGTCCCCCGGCAAGTCGGGAGGGGGGGTTTGCAATCCGAGCCCCTTCGGTAGCTGTGCAGTTCCTCCTGAGGGTGACGCCGAGAGGCCCCCGGTGTCCCCCTTTGAACTCTGTTCAATTGGGTAAGGGGGGGGGGTCAAAATAATTACAGCCCCAGTGGAAATCCCTGTTAAACCCCGGGCCTCCCTCCTTAACGGATTTAAGGGGAAGGGCACCGAGGCTTAAGCTGGAGGCAAATTGGGAGCTGTGGTTAGCACGCAGCCTTCCCCAAATTGGTGCCCGGCGGATGTTTTGTACATCAAATCCCGTCGTCCCCAGGCCGGCAAGGCCAGTGTTCGGGCATGCTGGGAGTTGCAGGCCGACACCTCTTGAAGAAGGCACCGCGTTTGGGAAAGGCTGGGGAAAGGCGAGTGGCTGCCACCTTCGCCGCCACCGCCGCCGGGGTTCCTGAGCTTTCAGCCGCCGTGAAGCAGGCAGAAATTCAGTCAGTGAAGCCATCAGGAAAACCAGCTTCACCTGTTCAATTTCTGCCTGTCCCGCGGGGTCAGGAGAGCCCCTTGCTGGCTTGGAGCTGAGGCACGGCAGGAGGTGTGTTCCCCCCCCCCATCAGCTGTCCCTGTTAAGAAGGCAAATGTGCTCCTCTTCAGTTCCAGCCTTCCCTCTGTCGTGATCGGTGGTCTTCGGGGGGGAAACCCCGGCTCTCACAGCCGAGGCTGAGAAATACGGGATAATCACACTGTCCTACCTTGCAGGGTTTTTGTCAGGACCACTGAGGAAATGTCTGTGATGCACTTTGGAAACTCATAAGCATTTATATAGCGCAGTCTTCTCCAACCTTGGGTCCCCAGATGTTTTTGGCCTACAACTCCCAGCATGCCCCAGCCAGCGTAGGTATTGCTGTGATGATAACCACCAGAGGACCCGAGGCGCTGACTTCCGGCGACTTCCAAGCATCGCGCCATCCGTGATGCTCTTGTGTTTGATGGCCAAGTGGGGAAAATGGCTCTCCTTTTAGGTCGGCTTTCCCCAAACGGGTGCCCTCCAGACGGTTTGGGCATCAACACCCATCAGCCCCAGCCAGCAGAGCCAATGATCAGCAGGAATGCTGAGAGCTGTAATCCAAAACATCTGGAGGTGCACCAGGTTGAGGAAGGCTGCTTTTAGAGGTTGTCCACGTGGCCTGGCGGTAGGGTGGCCACGTGTCCTATTTTACAGAGGACAGTCCTCTGTTTGAACAGCCGCCCAGGCCAAGTCTGCGGGGGGGGGGGACCTGAAGTGGAGAGATGTTCTGTATTCCTATTTAAATTATGATTGTTGTGTCTAATGTTGCAGCTTTACGTGCAAGTTAGCATATGCGTGCGCATCGGTGTCCTCTTTTGGTGATGCGTAAATGGCCACCCTGCCTGGTTGTTGATGGAGGGCACAAACAGGTATCTGTCTGCTCAAAACTGAGGGTGCTGAAGCCTGTTTTGCTTGGCCTGAGAGAGGAGCTCAGAGGTTTCGGAAGCAGTTGTGTTTTTTGTGTGGTGGCGGGAGATTGCAGGGTGTCGATGCGAATTTTGGACAAGCACGTCCTGCCTGTGTGCTTACTTCTTGCCCCTCCCCGAACCCCTCTTCAGCCTGCACATTTCTACGTAGTACATACAGGGGTGTTGCATGCAGAGGCGCAAATGTACACGCTGAAGTGCTGGTGCCTCAAAAGCATTGTGGGCAGAGAGATGCTGAAGCTCGGGCACTGATTTCCCCCCCTGCAAACAACCCCAACCCCCGTCAGCATTAGCATTCTGAAGGAAATACAAAGTTTGCGCTTTCCGTGTTTCCATTGCAACCAGGGGCGGCGCTGGGTACCGAAAAGATCTGGGCTGAGGCCTACAGGACATCATCAACAACAAAAAGCACAAATTTGCATATGCTAATTTTACATACGCTCTAAAGTCTGTAAAGCACCCTGTCTCCTGAGGACACCCTATTTGTAAAAAGGGATGTATGGACAAGGGAGAGGAGGGTGTTTGATTTTTTAAAACAACAACAACAATAAAACCTCAGGCAGAAAGATTTGGGGGGAGGCAGCAGGAGGGGAAGCAACTGTGGGCAGAAAGCCAGCTAGTCCAGGGGGATCAGATGCCACAGTGACCATCAGGACCCCTGGACCTTTATTTCAGCAAGTGCCCATGGACAGCAGGGTGGTGGGGCAGAGATTTGGGGCTCCAAATGAAAGATTCGGGGCTTCAGCCCTAGTGGGTCGCCCCCTAACACTGATTGTAAGTAGCTCTGCCTGCTCTTGAGGACAGCTAAGGGCAGATCTGGGTGTCTTGAAATTCATGGTTCTCAGCATTTCAGACTTGGATGGATGTGTGGTTCAATCCTGGCCCATCTCACGGCTGGGGACAATCACTAGCCATGCAGCTAGCATCGCAGTGAGCATTCCAGTGACTGGTGGAGGAAAAAGGAACCATCTTATCCTAGAGACCTGTTATCCTTCTCCTATCCTATGCTATGGGATGGGGGAATGTTTCATGATCAACGAAGCATCAACCACAGGAAGGTCTAATGGGTTTCCAGAATATAAGTGGGTGTGAAGGATTGAGGCCTACACAGGCTTGAGTTAGTTTGCAGCCTGTAGGCCCAAACACATCTCCTGAGTTTGTGAGTTTCATTTTCCCCTCATGGAGTTAAGTTTCCTTTTCATTGAGAGAAGCCTCCTTTCCCCCTCAATAGAGTTAAGTTTCATTTCCCCAGTTTGAGGTCCCAGGATTGTAACCTTCTAGGTCTGGGGGGGAGTGTATATAAAGAGTGGATCTGGATCTGCAGTGTGTGGCAGAGAGAGAGAGCGGAATTGGAGAGAGAGGTGTGGAGGGTTTGCAGGCACCAAGAAGCAGTGAGCAGCCAGAGGAGCAGAGTTTGCATATCACTGAGGAATGCAGAACAGCCAGAGCTAGGCTGAGAAGGAATCTCTACTAAGCTTACAGGGGACAGTTTAGCTAGGTTAGAGAACCTTGCGTTATTTTCCTTTTATTTCCCTTATACTTGCTTTTTGTAATCTTACAGCTCTATTTGTGTAATTACCCTAAGTTAATGTGAATCTACTTTACCAATATTTACTACAGTAAACAGTTATTGTTAACCTTCAGTTGTCGGTTGGAGTGTCTTTTGCACCACGCCTAAGGCCTCATCAGATAAAAGGCAGAACATTGGTATCCTGAGACAGGAGGGGCTCTTAAAGAGGCAGATATCTTTAAGGAGCTGATCAAGGTGTCCTGGTACAGGTGGAACCTTGACAGTGGGCCATATGAATTTCACTCCAGTTGCATTACATGGCATGTGTAACAGCTGCTGAGCTCTTGCAAGGATCCCCCCCTAGCAACTCAGCCTTTGCAAAGCTTCTCTGAATAGCCATGAAGCTTATCTTAATAGCCGACCATGGCGTTAAGGAAACACCAAGGCACAAGAATTACCTTGCTGAAACACACCAAAGGTCCCATCTTTGACCCACCCTTCTGCTGACAACAGTTACCCCTGGGTTATGGTTGAAACCATGCGCCCGCAGAAGTAGCCCGCTGCCTCTTCTCAGCTAAGCACACCGTGTGTACTCTCTTTGCGTGTAGAACAACTCCTGGATCCGGGATCACGATGACACGGGATCCACGCATTCTGGAACGCCAGGGCCCTCCAGTGGTGGGATTGCCTCGCAAAGCGGAGATAACTCCAGTGAACAAGGTAAGTGGCAGAAGGCGCTCGGAGGAGGCGACGTTCTAGAAGGGAGAGGCTTTGCCGACAGAGTTCTGGATTTTCAGCCTGGGAGAGAGTACAGGCTGCAAACCTTGCACAGGCAAGAGACTTTGCTTATAGAATTCAGCGTGCATTGTAATTGCAATAGTCATTCTTAGCATTTATGTAACGCGTCCAAGCAGGTCTACGCTGGATATTTGCCCATGAATGTTTTCATGGTGAACAAGAGTACTTTTGGGAGGAAGGTGACGTTTCCCCCGAACAACCCCTGTACCTCATTCACCTTGTTCTGGAAATGGCTGCTGCCAAGGTGCCATTTCTTTTTTCTTAACTTGGTGG
The DNA here is from genome assembly GCA_021292165.1 of Shinisaurus crocodilurus. NCBI lineage: Eukaryota > Metazoa > Chordata > Lepidosauria > Squamata > Shinisauridae > Shinisaurus > Shinisaurus crocodilurus. The sequence continues at coordinate 81,087 of JAHFWL010000804.1, read as the reverse complement.
TCTTCTTCCTCGGAACAGTGGCATCACTAGGTAGCCAATCAGACAGCGAATGAAGCCAAATCGGAGTAAAGGCAACAGTCACATTGCCCTCGCTCTGAATGGGAGGTTGGCACTCCTTCATGTCAGCTGAATTGGGTGCTGGGGAGGATCTGAATATGTCCTCTCACTTTTGAGCCTCACTCCACCAAATCGATAAAGCCAAGGATGCTTTTTGCAGCAGATCAAAAGGTTTGTGAAAGGCATCCCCCCCTCCTGCCACTTTGGCCTAACTCTGCTTTTGAGTGTTTGGAGTGCATCTTGTACAATAACTTAGTCAGCTGTACAACTGCCCTGTGAGGTAGGCAAGTGTTTATGTTCATATTGCAAAATGTTTGTGTGTGCGCCGAGGCTAAGAAAACAGTGGCTTTGCTAAGGCTACCTAGTCTGCTTATAGTCGAGATAGGATTTGACCTGGGGACTTGCAGGTGGCTATGCCAAGCGAGTCCACCTGAACAAGCGTGGATCCTTAGTGCAAACAGCCATGATACCTTGAAGCACTTTGTGCAGTACAAGTGCCACATTGTGAATCATCTTTCATCCACTAATGAGGCGCATCTGCTTTTGGGGATGAGCTGCCGGTTACGATAAAGGGCCGGAGAGGCAATCCCGTCAGGAATAGAGGAACCTCTTTGCGCTGTCATTTTCATGGTGCTCTCAAAGGGCGTGGCACTTTACAAAGTAACATTAGCAAAAACTTTGGAAATTTGCACAAATCTGGAGATTTTTCGCACAACTTTCCCATCCGATACCTGTTGGTCTTGCGCAATTTCCCTGTTCGCGCAAAACAAACAGCGATCGCAAAGGTGGGCGCAAATCGAGCAGAGGCGGGCGGCGGGCTGATGTTCTGAGAATCTTGGCGAGCTCAAAAAACATTGATTGTTCACCATCCTTTAGATCCTGGATCAACCAAAGTGTTTTCCCCAGACAGAAAAACGGGAGAGAACATACAAGCAAGAGTGAAGATGATGAATCTGAGCCTAGGTCTGAGCTAGGTTGACTTTCTCCTGCCTGTGAATTATCAAAGCGGTAATAATGAATCTCTGAAGGAGCATTGTACACATAGCCTGAAGGGAATTTATACAAACTTTTTAAATAATTAGGCGCATGCATTTTTGGATAAGGGATTCTCAACTTGTAATATGATTATATGCCAGATTGAAATTGTATGGGGTAAGCTTTACTCCGGGTCCTTTCCCTGCTTCTACAGGTGTCGGATTAGTAAAAGTAAAAGTCAACCTGTACTAGGATGAGCAAGATAAACAAGAAACTAAATGTGCTTAAGACATCTTAAACACTTTATGTCTTGGACTGCAAACACTGCATTAGGTAAAAGTTTGCATTGGGCATGCTTTTGCACAATTAATGTGATTTTTGCTATTGCATGCATGCTGATAATTTGTCAAACCTTGGCTCATACTCCGTTAGTTTGAGAGCAACACATGCAGCACTCAGGTCAACTGTTAGGGCTTTACATCCAAGCCATGCTCTGTGCATCATTCTTCAAAATCTTTTAAATGTGATAACAATGTAGAAAAGAATTCTGTAACAGGCCTAGGTGGACTTCTCCTGGCCTTTGCAGTATCAAAATCGGGATCAGAATGCTCTCTGGAAATGGAGCGCGCTAGCAGCAGGCAACACTGGGGACACCAGGCGTTGCAGAGTGGTCACGGCCAGGAGCTGGGGGCCTTGCTTGAGGACATGGGATGGGAAGCACCTTTGCTTCCTAACCCCCCTGCCCCCCCCCCCCACAAGACACTAACTTAAAATGAGGCAGGGCCAACCAAGCTCAGCAGAGAAATTAAATTCAATCCGGCAGAAGCTATGCACGGACACACTGCCCCTGTGTACGGGAGTTCTGGGATTAGCTGGCTCACGTTAAGCATTCTAGGCCTTCCTAAACCAAAGATCTTAGGCCATCCTAAACTGAAGATCTTAGAAGGAGACTTCCGCCCCCCGCCCTCCGCCCCCAGCTCTGTTTGGGAACGTCTCTGGCAGGCACTGCAAGCATCTCTGACTGTGCTGGAGGGAACTCCGGGCGCCCTCGCTCCAGTTTCCTCGGTTTCCTCGGTGTTTCCAAAGCCAGAAGGAAGGAAGCTGCAGCCACGTCTCCCATCTGTGCGCGACGTCTCCCTGCGCATGCGTGGAGGGCGTGCCCGGACTGCACAGAACATCTGCGTGCATGCGCTGCAGAAAGCCGGGGATTGTGGTTATGCTAATTATGGTGTGTGTGTGTGTGTGTTTATACATGCGTGCGCACACACACGCGCACACACACTGTCGCGCGCGCACACTCACAGAGGCCTCTGCATTCCAGCACTCGCCATCTGTTGAGTAAATACCCTGAGAATGGGGGCATCCAGCTGAGGAAAGGGAGAGAAAAGGGAAGAGGAAAGGGGGAGAGCTGGCAGGCCTGAAAGCTGGGGGTCACTGCGGGGGTCACGGCTGCTGAGCGCCAAGCCGCCCCACGGAATCTCCTTGGGCAAAGCGCAGAAGTCAGTCTCCAAGAGGGGGGGAAGGGAGAGGCTCGTCTGGGAAAACCTGGAAAGGCCGTCTGGAGTTTAGAGGTGGCTGGGTTAGGCCAGACATGGGAGATGTGGAAAACTTAAGCCTGGTCTTCCAAAACTGGCTTCTCTTTCCCACCCCCCTCACCCCCACCCCGGGTCCTGAGCCACTGGGCCTCACTCCTCTCATGTGTGGGATGTACAAGGACCCCAGGTTCTCTTGGATTCCTTTTGCCCATGTGGAGCGCTGGAAGGTTATGATGTTCCCCTGTCAAGGACTTGGTGGGCGTGGATCTCTCTCTAGCTCCCCAATTTCTGCAGGACAAGCCTGTTACCCTGACGATCCAGGGAGGGCAGGCTGGAAGGTGAGAGAAGCATAAAGCAAGGTGGGACAGCAGTAGGGGCTAGTGGTTGGAGTACCAGAGGTGGCAAGGGGGGCTGCCCTTCTTTTCCCTTGGCTTTTTGGCCGGGTCTTTCCACAAACAGCTCAGCTTTGCCATATCATCGCCTTGCTAGCCCGCAGACCTTTTCTCCCTTGCTTGCTTCCCTCTTCATGTAATGACGCCTTCCGTCCTCACATGAAACCACAGATGTCTAAAGCAGATTTCATAGATTTCATAGATCATAGAGTTGGAAGGAGCCGACAAGGCTATCGAGTCCAACCCCCTGCTCAATGCAGGAAACTAGAGGAGGGGTCTCCCATCCAAGTAATAACCAGGCCTGACCCTGCTTAGCTTTCCACGCTCAGACAAGCTGAGCCAGCGTAAGCCACAGGATATCATAAGTCCTTTGGGCAGGCACCCTGCTCCCTTCTGGGCACTGCCGAGCACCTTGCATAATCCACAGCCCCCACTTTCTGCCCAGAGACGGGTTTAGGTCCGGTCGAGTTCCATGCTGCCTCTCGGCCAGAACACCAGACTCTTCCTCTTGGGCAGCAAATGGGAACACAGAGACCTGGATTCCAGTCCCTCTGCTCCATCCCCGTGTTCTAACCACTAGACCGTATTCTGCTTTCTCGGACTGGAAGTGAGCCGGGCTGGCTCCAGTTCCTCAGTGTCTGGCATCTTGGGCCCCGTTCAGGACGGCAGGAAGAGAAAGAAGCCAGGCCCGAGCGCACCGCCCCCCGCCCCCCCGCCCGGCCAGCTTCTCCTCTCATCCCAAGCTGAATGGCAACGTTCCCAGGGTCAAGGGGTCAGTGCCTGAATGGGGAAGGGAGGGGCAGCCGGTCTTTTGCAAAGTGGAATGTGTGGGGTGGAGGGTGCCTACATTTTTGCCCCTGACCTTTCCATTCTTCTTCAGGGGAAGTCTGCCTCTCCGGTTCTCCTGGGGTGGGGCAGATGGAGTGGAGGTGTTGAGGACAGCACCAGAAAGTAAAAGCCCCCCTCCCACTCCCCAATTCAAAGGCCATGGGTTCGGCAGACACGCAGCACAGAGTGCAGGAGCATCTGTGCACCAGCACAGCAACTTTCCCAGCCTTCCCCAACACCAGTGGTCTTCAGATGTGTCGGACTGCAACCCCCATCATTCCCAGCTAATGGCTTCGCATCATGCTGGTTGGGAATGATGGGAGTCGAAGTCCAACATACCTGGCTGGAAGGCAAGCCGGGTTCGGGGAAGGTGGAACCGACTAAACTAGATATCGTCCTGGAAAATGTTCAGTCTCACGTATCCACTTAACATTGTTAGTAGGCCGACTTTAAAGGTGGAATTCTCACAAGGTGGCAGTGCAAGATAAAATCACACAAATTGGGTACAATGGGGGGGGGGAGAAACATAAACCAGAGATTTCCAGTTACAATAAATAAAAACAAAACGTACCAATGATAAAACAATGGTCCAGACCTAAGGGAAGGTCAGTGAAAACAGGTGGGTCTTCAGAGCGCTTTTGGGCACATTTGCTGAGATACTGGAACATGTGGTCGGGGGCTGTGGGAGGGAGGGGCACTGAACTTCTTCTGCACCGGCTGGTTCTCCCCTGCAATTGTCCTCTGAGGCTGCTGGCCTCCCCCCCGCCAGCTTAATTCTGGTTTCAGAGCCTGGGTGTGGGTGGGTGGGAGACTAAAACGTTAAGGGTGCAATCTGATGCATGTTTAGACAAAAAAGTCCTATGACTCCCAACATGCCCCAGCCAGCATGGCTGGCTGGACTCTGGAGGGATGCTGGGAGTCATAGGACTTTTCTCTGTCTAATAAAGGCATAGGATTGCTCCCTAAGAATTTTTGCGGGTAGCATTTGCAGAGGAGAATCAACATATATGGAAAGGGATATGCACACCCCAATACCATCCATTGGTTTTCCCTGCTAATGCCCCCCCCCCCCATATTGGCATTACAGAGGTGGTAAGATCTAGTTTGTCCACGAACATATAACTGTGTACAGTTCATAGCTTTTTTAAAAAATGTGTATTTGTAAACCCACAACTGGGTTTGCGGGTTTTTATAGCCCCTCCAGTTGGTACCCCGAAGAAAGACTTTGCAAGCTCCAAAAGGCACATGACTGGCTTTGCTGAAGAGCCATTAGCATGTCTTGCTGGGACTTGGGGATGATGAAACATCCTCCCTACCCTTCCAAGAAATTTCACTCCTCATATCAAAACATTTTCGACTCATCTCAAAATCCCTTGGATGTTTCTACTGAAGCAGGAGGATCATCCAAATTTGTTCTGAATTTTGCTTTAGGGGAAAAAATTTCTGTGGCATCTTTAGGTGTGTGAATGTTGTAGGCGGCACCTAACAGGATTGTGCTCGTGACGATCAAAGCATGCGCACACGTGCATTTATACGACTCAGTGCTGGTAAAAGTGCTCAGAGTGCTTTTGGAACTGTTTTGTAGTGTAATCTTATGCATGTCTACTCAAATGTAAGTCCCATTGTGTTCGGTAGGACTTACTCCAATGTATGTGTGCATAGGATTGCAGCCTGTTTTGTTTTTTTAAGTATACATCTGCATGTGCTCTCCTGCAAGTTCTGTACCAGTGTTCTCCAACCTTGGGTCCCCAGATGTTTTTGGCCTACAACTCCCAGCATGCGTTGGGGCATGCTGGGAGTTGTAGGCCAAAAACATCTGGGGACCCAAGGTTGGAGAACACTATTCTTTACACTGAGAAAGAAAAGTGCAGGAATGAAATTGACTAGACCAGAAGCATCTCAGAATGTGGTCTAGTCAATTGTATACTCCACTGATTTGTAAGGAATTCGCTGCCCTGGGGTGCAGAATCTCTTTCCTCCTGAGAGCAGAATTCCATCTTGGAGACAATCGTGGAGGCCACATTCCAGTGGCTGGGAGAAAGAAGTTGGGCCAGGGGAAGGGGGCATGGCCATTTGACACCCCCCCCCGGCATGAGGTTCTGCCCCCCTGAATTTGCATCTTTGCCAGCAACTAGCTTTCCTGGAGGGCCACTCCGAGGAAGAGAGGACGGAGTGGTGGGCCAGTGCCTTGATCTCCGCTCTCTAACGTGCCCTGCCTGCAGGATCAGTTAACACAGACACAACTTTCTCCATGCCTCTTTTACTTTTAGGTTGGCAACTGGTGTGTTGTCTGGTAAAGAACCCTCAGTGGGCTGGATTAGGCCTATTGGCTTCCAGCTGCTAACTCCTAGGTTAGGGGAAGTGGCTATAATTAGGAATTGGGCGGCGGGGGCGAGTTGAAGGGCTTTTCCCCTCAGATGAGACTCTCTCATTCTGTTACGATATATTCGTACCCTAATCGAGCAGCCGGTGTTAGGCCAGGACCTGTGTCGCTCTAGAGCAGGGCTCTCCAACCTTGGGTCCCCAGATGTTGCTGGCCTACAGCTCCCAGCATACCCAGCTGGCATGGCTAATGGCAAGGGATTCTGGGAGCTGTAGTCCAATCACATCTGGGGACCCAAGGTTGGAGAGCCCTGCTCTAGTGGAAAAGGGAGAATTTGCAGCAGAGAAATAATTATTTGTGTTGCACCTTGTGTGGTGGATAAAGAGGCTTTCTTATTGTGTGGCCTTAGGAAAGTCACCATTTCTAAGCCTCAGTTTTCCTATCGGTCAAACAGAGGAAATGCTGCAGTGAGAACGAATGAGATAGACAGACAGATGCATGTTTATCTGACGGCTTCAACCTTTCACCAATGGATTTGTCGAATTTAAATCATGGGGATAAGGAGATGAAGGCACTCACTTGTTTACTTTTTGAGGCTAGTTTGGTTCCAGTATAGGGCTGTAATAGGGAACAGGAAAGCAAAAATATCAAAGATGATCTTCCCTTGTAACAAGGAATGGTAGCTTTTCATGTATTAAATTGCAGATGATCTCAAAATGGTTTCTGTTTTTGGTAGTATGCACATTTATTTCAGTTTAATTAGATCATGCTTTAATGAATCTTGTTTCTCTTGGTTTAGAGGTTGGATAACATGCAAATGTGCACTTCACCCAAAACAGTTTTTTGGCGAGGGCCTGCTGGTGTTGTGCACACTTCACTGCGGTGATATAGCTGCCGCCATTGGAACTTCAGCCTTTCGGTTTGCCTGGAAAAGTCCAGCTCTGACATTCTTATTTTATGTTTTGTTTAATTCTTTTTGGGGTTTTTTTGGGGGGTGGGTGGGTTGCCTTCCGGTTTTGCTCTTTGGTGAAGGGTTCCTGCAGCATTGCTCTGAAATGCCGTTCGTCTCACCCCACCCCGCCCCACTCCTGCTCCAGCGGAGCTCTTGAAGAAAGGGGCAGTGGAGGTGGATTTATTTTTGCATTTTTGGGGAAGGGGGGAAGAAGAGCTGGGTGGGGCTGGTGATCAAGTGGGGACATGGGCGATGGCTGCTTGAAGCCCCCCCCCCCCCCCCGACAGCAGTGCTTTCTTTGATGCATAATTTACCTCCCCCTCCGGGCAGGGCTTTTAAGCTGCCTTTTAGCCGGAGGATATGAAAGCGTAGCAGCTGTTCCGCTGGGGTAGGATTGGCGGTGGGGGGGGGAGAGGAAAAGTGTCGGGATTTTGTGGTTGTCAGACGAGGCTTGGGTGCACAAGGAGGAAGGGGCAGCGGGAGAGCGCAGGGGTGCCACGCAGCACGGATCCCCCCACCCCTTTTGGTGGCCATGCACAGGGGGTCGGAGGTCCTGTTTTTAATTGCCGGAGCCCCACACGGAAAGAAGGTGGGCAGAACGGGTGGAAGCCGGTCAGCTTTTTGCAAGCAGAACAATGCCCCGGAAAAGGGAGTTTGAGAGTGCTAGAGGCCATCATCTATTGTTTTGTGTATTACGTTTTAATGCCCCCCTCCCTCCAAGAAGCGGAGGATGGCATGTGTGGTCCACCCTGTAATTTTTTTTTATCCTGACAACAACCCTGCGGGGCAGGTTAGGACACAACCTGACTGGCACAAGTTCACCTGGTGAGCATCATCTTGTCTGAGCAGGAATTTGAACCTGGATCTCATAAGTCAGCCTCGGCCAAGCTGGTGCCCTCCAGTTGTGTTGGACGGCAGCTCCCATTGTTCCCAGCCAGCATGGCCAGTGGTCAAGGATGATGGGGAGTAACCGTCCCAAACATCTGGTGGGCACCAGGTTGGGGAAGGCTGAATCAGCCTGTCGGAGGAGCCCGCTCTGCCTCAGGAACCCGGGAAGTGGCCTTATACCATCAGAGCGGTGGTCTGCGTATTCTGCTTCGCCCTCCACTGTTTGCTCAGTCTGACGGGGCTCTCCAAGACATTGACTGGGTTCAGACAACACGATAACTCACACTCAAGGGCTGAGTGTGGGTTGCCGTTGAACCGTGGACCGTTGTTGAACCGTGGGTTATCGTGTTGTCTGAACCCAGCTGCGCTAACAAGCCATGGCTTGTTGTTAACCATGAGCAACCCATGAAGAGAGCCCCTGGCTTGTTGTTGGGTTGTGAACTGTGGGTTGTTCACCAGGGTTTGTTATCTCGGCTGGGTTCAGACAACACGATCACCCACGGTTCAGCGACTGCCCACGGTTCAATGACAACCCACACTCAACCCTTGAGTGTGAGTTATTGTGTTGTCTGAACGCAGTCATTCTCTGCCCTGCTCACTGAGATCCTTGGAACTCGAGATGCCAAAGGTTGAACCAAGGACTTTATGCATGTGGACATTGGGGAGGGGCTGTAGCTCAGTTGTAGAGCCCCTGCTTTGCATGCAGAAGGTTGCAGAGGTTCGATTCCCAGTATCTCCTGGTAGGGCAGGAAAAGCTTTTGCCTAAAATTCTGGAGAGCAGCTGCCAAGCAGCGCCAGCAATACTGGGTTAGGTGAACCCAGGGTCTGTCTCAATATAAGGCTGGTTCCTAGGAAATACGGTCCAGGTTATCTGAAAGACCGTATTCTCCCTTATGAGCCTGCTCGTATGCTGAGATCTTCTGGGGAGGCCCTTCTCTTGGTTCCGCCACCATCACAGGCACGCCTGGCAAGAATGCAGCAGAGGGCCTTCTTGGTGGCTGCCCCCACGCTCTGGAATTCCCTTCCCAGGGAGGCTAGAATGGCGCTCTCCTTGTTATGTTTCCAGAGGCAGGCAAAAATGTTTTTGTTCCGGCAGGCCTTTGGGAATGGTCTGGACCAGCGAGAATGCGATGGATTAGCACTGTTGTTTATATTGTTATCACTGTTTTAATTTTGATATTTTATATAATGTTAATATTATAGATTATTTAATTATACTAGTTAACTTTTGTATATTTCTATTTATGTGTTTTAATTGTACAAGTTTTAATGTTGTAAAGCCTCCTTGAGTCCCAGTACTGGGTAAAAGGCAGGATATAAATATACTAATACTAATACTACTAATAATAGGACACGTGCTTGTCCCCTGAGCTACGGCTCCTACTGTGCAGGCAGACTAAGTACTCATCTCAGCAGGCATGACCCAAGGCTTACCTGAGATGCTGGAAGCACTGCATAAGTCTGAGCTGTCATGCTGATTCTGGCATGACCCGCTCCCCACACAAACAGGCCTAGTGCCCCAGAATTTTCCATGATGGTGCAGAAAGTTCTGTGGTGTACACTCAGTTCCCGTGCCGGTTGGAGCATAGGTATCTCTCCAGCACAAGATGTGTTGCATCTAAGGCAGCTAGCTTAGAAAACCTGGGAGGAAGAGTCTATCAATGGCTGTTCGCCCTGACAACTAGATGGAATTTCCATGGTCAGAGGAAGTTTACCCTTGAATACCCAATACTGGAAGAAACGGTGGACGGACATTACCCTCAGGCCTGGCTGAAGTTGGGAACCGAATCCTGGCATAGATAAGATGAAAGCAATTCTTGCATCCACATTTCTGTCTCACTCTTCAGGCAGGCACTGTAGCAGCCAGGTTTGGATAGTTCAGCCAGCTGTGAATGGGGCAAAGTGAGTAAGGGGACAAGGGAAGAGAAAATAGTTTGGGCTGGAGTTACTTGAAGGACCACCTTCTCCTGTGCCAGCCTGCCTGCATGATGTGGTTATCAGCAGAGGCCCTTCTCATTGGCCCGTCACCCAGGTCAGTTAAGTTGGTGAGTACAAAGGAGAGGGCCTTCTCAGTGGTGGCCCCGTAACTCTGGAATTGGCTTCCATCAGGGGGTTGTCAGGCCCTTTCTTTGCAGTTTTTCAGGCAGGCTCTGAAGACCCACGTCTTCTTGCTGGCCTTTCCATAGTCTGTGGGCTGCAGGTTTTATTGGTGTTATCTGTGTGTGTTTTTTAAACATTATTTTATTGAATATTTATTCATTGCTTTTCTATTTTGTTTGTTTTGATAGATTTGTGTTGTATTTTTAAAACTTGCGCGCCGCCTTGAGAGGGTTCTACCCATAAAGGAGGCCTGGAAATAATTTTACATTTTAAAAAGATCTCTAGTAGCTGCCCACCAGTGTTGAAGGCCTTGGCTTCCTTGTAGATGTCAATGTCCGGCACTCTCACAAACCGTGAAATTCTTCCATTTGCCTCCAGAGGGTGAGCTTTCTTCTGGGTATGGCACCATGTCTCCCTCTAGTGGCCACATGTGGTATGATTCCAAAATTTCTCTGCAACTCACCCTTTCCCACTCTGGTACCTGCTAGATGCTTTGCGCTCCAGCTCCCAGCCATCAGGACCGCAACACATCTGGAGAACACCAGGTTGGGGAAGGCTGCTCCAACTGAACCATGATAGACTCAGCCCCACAGGTCTAAAACGTGGCTGGCTCCGTTTTCTGGTCTTTTGCCTCAGTGTTCTTTCTCTCTCTTTTCTGTTTCTTTGCCCCCCTCCCCACAGGAGACTGTCTAGATAACAGCGTGGCCTCCCCCAGCACGGGAGACGACGACGACTTAGACCGAGACAAAAAACGGAACAAGAAACGAGGGATCTTCCCCAAAGTGGCCACAAACATTATGCGCGCGTGGCTATTCCAACACCTGTCGGTAAGAACCCGAAACGTTGTGGGGAAAGAGGTATGAGAGAGAGAGAGAGAGAGAGAGAGAGGACGTGGAATCTAACTTCGATTACATACTGTAGTTTTAAACTCTTAAACTTTTATATTGTATCTTATGTTGTCTTTTTATAGTTTTAATTGTTGTGAACTGCCCAGAGAGCTTTGGCTGTTGGGAGGCATAGAAACGTAATAAAATCTATAAAGGGCAAAGAGAAGGGAAAGCGCCAGGAGGAAAGGGCTCCTGTGACCCGTTCAGTTAGGGAGGGAGGAATGCGAAATGGGGCGTTGGGAGCAAGGGCTGATGGGAGCCAGGGTTCTGCATCCTGCAGGCAGCTTGACCCGAAACATCCTCTACCGGGGTAGAAAACATGCCTACATCAGCCTTCCCCAACCTGGTGCTCTCCAGGTGTGTCGAACTGCAACTCCCATGATTCCCAGCCAACACAGCCATTGGGAGTTGTCGGCCAAAACATCTGGAGGGCCACAAGTTGCCCGCCTTTTGCTTTAACTCCAAGACAAACGGGGCACTTGCGGGGAAAATCCCTTTCACGCCAGCGAGGGGAATGTCCTAGAGCAGTGTTCTCCAACCTTGGGTCTCCAGATGTTTTTGGCCTACAACTCCCAGCATGCCCCAGCCAGCTATGCTGGGAGTTGTAAGCCAAAAAACATCTGGGGTGGGGACCCAAGGTTGGAGAACACTGTCCTAGAGGGAGAAGCGCGAAATGCAACCTACCCCCACCCCATCTTGAATAAAGTGGCCCCGATCCAAATCAGGCGACCCCCACCACTTTGAGCTTGACCAAATTGGGGTCGGTCCTGTCCCCCCCCCCTTGCAATGCCTCATACGGCTCACCGGAGCGGGAGCTCGAGGACCCAGCCGTGCTACAAATCTCAAACGAGGTCGCAGCGGGGACTCACGGAAATATGCGTGTGTATATTTGGGGGGGGTGTACATTCACGATAAATCGGGGGCAAAGTCAAGCCGGCCCCAAATTATGGAAGGCATATCAGGGTCCCTGTCCGGACAGGTATGCGTGTGCAGGGTAGCGGCTGTGTGTTTCTGTCGGGGAAGCTCTTGGCTGCCGCTGCGGTGGCAGTTCTGGGGCCTTTCCGTTTCTCTGCCTGCAGCCCGAGAAGCGGCCGGCTTCCTAGCGGTGGGCATCTTTCCATGCCCGCCACCACCCAGGCTTTCTTCCTTTCCTCATCTCGCTGGCCGCTGTGCTGCCAGGCAATTAGGCAGGGCCTCTCCCTGGTTAGTTAAACAAAGGCGAGTTAATGAGCGCTGGCCAATTAGTGGCTAATTGAAGGAGCTATAAAGCTATTAGAGGCTGGTGAAGGGTAATCAATTCTAGCCAATTACCCTGAACGCATTGGCAGGGAGCGAGGAGGGGGCTGCGGTGAAAGCGGGGGGGGGCTTCCAAGGCTAAGCCTCTGCAGCGGAGATCCAAAGGACTTGGGGGGGGTGAAGTGGGGGCACCCTAACGGTGGACAGGTCCAGCCAGGTCGGAGCTTACTCTGTTCTGCCATGGGAGAACTAGGCGTATTGTACTTTTCTTTGCCCGTGACATTTCTATCCCAACTTTCTTCCAAAGAGAGTGCCGGGTGGCGACATATACCGGGTTCTCTCCCCACCCGCCCCCAGAGCGCGCACACACGTTATCCTCACAACAGTCTTGCGAGGCGGGGTTGGCCTGAGGGACGGCCACTAGGCCAAAGCCATGCAGTGAACAGGGTGAGGGTTTGACACCCCCCCCCAAAAAAAACCAGCCTCCCCCACCTGGCGCGGTCCAGAGGTGTTGGAATGCATTGGGGAGATCTGCTCTACCCGCGACACCACGCTGGCCTCTTGGGACTGTTTTTTTGTTTTTTTTCACTTACATGGGAGCATGTCAACCTAATGCAATGTTTCTCAACCTTGGGTCCCCAGATGTTTTTGGCCTACAACTCCCAGCATGCCCCAGCCAGCATAGCTGGCTGGGGCATGCTGGGAGTTGTAGGCCAAAAACATCTGGGGACCCAAGGTTGAGAAACACTGACCTAATGTAACATGCTTTCATGGGAGAAAGGAAACCCCACCCCGGTCCCCGTCTCGGCCATCGAGAATCAAGCTGGCCCGTGCTGTTGCCGCCGGAGAGTCTGTTTCATGATGGTGCAGAAGTGTCGTGGCCTGTTGGGAACTGTCAATATCTTTCGATCAATCTATCTATTGAGATAGACCATTTTGAGTTTTTTGACCATTTTGCTTGATGGCTCAAACTGTTTAATCACTAAGGAAGTTGCAACATTCTTGAATGTTGTTAGTTTGACTAGGCCTTCTATGCTTGCCTGATTCGGTTTTATTGTATGTTTTTATTCTGAGTGTACAACTGAGAGCTGGTATATCTTGTTTGTATTGTATATATATATTGGTGTGGTCGGTAGACCGTAAATAAACATTATTATTATTTATTGAGATAGATAGATAGATAGATAGATAGATAGATAATAGCAGCAACCTGGTGCCGGGTAGATGTTTTGGACTACAACTCCCAGCATTCCTGCCTGTTGGCCATGCTGGCTGGGGCTGATGTCCATAACCTCTAGAGGGCACCAGGGTGGGGAAGGCTGGGGTATAGATATGGAAAAGGAATGCAGATAGGGAACCGAGGCTGAGGTAGTCACGTATTATTAGCATGAGTAGCGGTATTTTTAATATTATTTCATTTATTGATTGATTATATTTCTATCCCGCCTTTTTTTCCTGCAAGGAACCCAGACTGCTTCCATGATCCTCCTCCTCCTCCTCCTCCTCCTCCTCCTCCTCCTCCTCCTCATATTAGTAGTAGCATTTATTATTACTTTTTGTAGTAGTATTTATTATTACTATTTGTAGTTGTAGTATTTATTATTATTATTATTACTACTACTACTACTACTACTACTACGAGTAGTAGTAGTAGTAGTGCTAGTAGTAGTAGCAGTAGTAGTGACAGCAGTATTAGTGGTAATATTTGTTGTTGTTTATTTCTGTGCTGCTTTGGGCCCCCAAAGACAAAACTTGCCCGAGGCAATGTGTCCCGGGGTCTTGAATCATGTCATATCACAATATGAGGCCTATGAAGTATCAACTCTGCGAGACCTCTGATCGGCCTGGCCCACTGCTGTCTGCTCCAGCCGTTCTCCACAGTCTCAGGTAGCGGTGGCCACATGGTCTACTTTACAGAGGACAGTCCTCTATTTTAAGGCAAACTCTGTTTGAAGGACTGTCCCATCCGAGTCTGGCTTAAAGCTAAATGACCTTCGGGATGGGGGTCAGCAGAGACCTTGGAGTTGCCCCTCCGCAGTGAGGAGACTGAGCGGGCACACAAGGTCACCTGCTCACCGTCCTCCACACTGCGGTGAGATGTGTCATCTTTCTATTTAAATTATGCTAATTATTTACTATAATTTGCACCGATGCATACAAATTAGCATATGCAAATGTTATGTACATCTGTGTCCTCCTTTGTGCTCTTCTTCTTCTTTTGTGATGCGTAAGCGGCCGCTCTAGTCTCAGGTGAGGCCTTTTCCACACCTGAGGGTACTTTTCAGAGAATGGACCTGGTTGGGACCTTCTGCCTGCAAAACACCTGCTCTTTTACCTTTGAGCTATGTCTTCTTCCCATTAGCCATTGGGTGATATTGGCTCAGCACTCTACCCACCCCCCTCAAAAAGCTGCAGTTGCATAGCCATGGGACCAAAGCACCTCATGGTGGCGGCATCCTTATAAACAAAGGCAGATACTGAGCTGGTTCACACATAACAACAACCTAGAGTACAGGTTGAGTATGGGTTGAATCGTGGGTTGTCATTGAATTGTGGGTTGTTTTTGAATTGTGGGTTTTTGTTATGAGCGAACCCTGCACTGTGGTTGAACTATGGGTTGTTAACCACAAACAACTCAGCAAGAGAACCCATGGTTTGTTGTTGGGTTGCGAACTCTGGGTTGTTTGTGGATTACAACCCATAGTTCAACCATTCAACAACAACCCACGATTCAACAACAACCCATGATTCATCGACAACCCATACTCAACGCATACTCCGGGTTGTCGTTACGTGTAAACCAAGCTATTATTCAGAAGAGCAGGACTTGTGTATCAACACTGCAGGCTTAAACTGGCCTGACCGTCCTTTGCTCTTCACAGCCCACCCCCCCCGGGAACTGCAGTTGTGCAAAGGTGGTGGTGGGGAGCTTGGGAAACTCTTAATGCTTACAATTCCCAGCCTATTTTGTGGGGAGAAGCCATGACATCTGAAATGGGTGTGGAAAACACCGATGTACATTTGTAGTGCAGATTTCCCCACCTTTTCCATTCAGGAGTACAGTCTACTCATGGAGGATAGGTTTAATCGTGTTTCGGGATATTCTAAAGTAGTATTCTCCAACCTTGGGTTCCCAGATGTTTTTGGCCTACAACTCTGGGGCATGCTGGGAGTTGTAGGCCAAAAACATCTGGGGACCCAAGGTTGGAGAACACTGTGATAGAGGCAGTTTCCTGCATTCTTTACACTCTGCATAGCCGGCTGGGGCATGCTGGGAGTTGTTGCCCAAAAACATCTGGGGACCCAAGGTTGGAGAACACTGTTCTAAAGGTTTTTTTAAAAAAAGGCAAAATAGGGATACAGTCATGCCTTGGATTGAGAGCATAATTCGTTCCGGAAACGTGCTTGTAATCCAAAACACTCTTATATCAAAACGAAATCCCCCCAAAAAAATTTGTACAGAGATTTTTAATTTAAGCCGTACTACAGTACTTGTATTGCAAGACGTCGCTTGTATATCAAGTTAAAAAAAATTAAATAAATATTTAAAAAATTTGCTTGTCTTGCAAAACGCTCTCAAACCAAGTTACTCTCAAACCAAGGTATTACTGTACTACCAATTTATCAGGATATCAGCCTGTCCCTGGTCATTCGTAGTGGTGGGATAATCCGTGGACGTATCGATCTCCATGATGTTGGTTTCAAAAGAAGCCCCAGTGGGGGCAGAAGCCCAGCCGAGCGGTGACCTTGAGAGAGGCGACACCGGAGCTCCGAGTTGGGCTCCGTGGCCGTTGCTCCGCTCCTCGTGACCTGGGAGGCCAAGCAAGACCTTTGCTCATCCGTCACCGGGCTGTCACAGAGTGGGGCCCCCCATGGAGGGCCGGCTGTGACCCATGGGCAAGGACCGAGCTCATCCATCATTCGGACTGGCAGCTAAGAGGCTGGAGCGGGGGTGTGGGGCGGGGACGGTGCTGGGTCCCCGGCCCGACAAAGAGTGAAGCGAAAGGCAAGCTCCGTCTATCGGAACATCTGCTTGGGAGCCGGAAAAAGAAAGAGTTATTGTATTCATAACACACATGGGAAGAAGAATATAAGGGCGGGAACAGACACGACTTTAAATGTCTGTCTAGCAGTTACGTCTTTTTTCATTTTTTTACTCTAGAGTAGGCGCAGGGGCCTTGATCTGGCCGTTAAAATCCCCCCCACTGCCAACTCTTGGGTCCCTATGCAGCTTGTGCCCCCCCCCCCCCCCGTGCCTGGTCTAGAGTAAAAATTTTGGCCCTAAAGGGAAGAGAAAGTAACACTCTGGCACACTTCTTTTTTGGGGTAGGGGGGTGTATGGGGCATTTTTTCTGTGGTGGAGTATTCAGACATTTAGTAACACCCCCCCACACACAGCCTGAAATGGTACAGTCCAAGAAAAAGCTTTACTGCTAGATTCTGCTGCTGATCATATGAATGGACCCTTGTAAAGAGCGGGGCTGTTGCATCGGGCTGGGCGTCACAGAGGTTTGCGTATTGGGTTTGAAACAACAGGCCAGATTTTTGGCTGCAAGACTCTAGTCCACATCAAGCTTCCCAAGGGACTGAAATTACAAAAGTTGTTCATGTTCAGCCGTACTTAGGTGCTCATGAATTGCTACACACTTAAGCATCATGTGGGGATAGCTGGTGTCCAGAAAACGCTTGAGCGAGGAAGGATAGCTCTGCCAACCTGACAGGTCCATAGATCAGTCTTCTCCTTCCTCTTAGCCCCCGAAGGTGTCTGGAGTTTGGGGGTTCAGTGCCACCGGTATGCTGATGACACCCCCAACTCTATCTCTCCTCTCCATCCAAATCCAAGGAAGCTCTTCTAGTTCTAAATTGGCGTCTGATGTCGGCAATGGTGGACTGGATCTGGACAAACAAATGGAAGCTTAATCCAGACAAGACAGAGGTGCTCCTGGTTAGTCAAAAGGCAGATCGGGGGGAATAGGGATTCAACTTTGATGGGGTTGCACTCCCCCTGAAGGCTCAGGCCTGCAGTCTGGGTGTACTCGTGGACCCTGAACCTGCACTCGTGGACCCTCAACCTGGCTGCCCAAGTTTCGGCAGTGGCCAGGAGTGCGGTTGTGCAGCTGACACTAGTGTGCCAACTGTGCCCATTCCTGGAGATGTCTGATCTGGCGCATGCCTTAGTTACATCCCATTTGGACTACTCTAACATGCTGTACGTGGGGCGGCCTTCAAAAATTATTCAGAAACCTCCGCTGGTCCAGAATGCTGCGGCCAGACTGTTGACCGGGGCCGGTTACAGGGAGCACGCGACCCCCTTGTTACAACAGCCTCACTGGCTACCGGTCTGTTTCCAGACAGAATTCAGAGTGCTGGTTATGATGACCTTTTAAAGCCCTATATGGCTTGGGACCAGGCCACCTGAAAGACCACCTTCTCCCATACAATCCTTCCCAGGTCTTAAGATCTTTGGGAGAGACCCTTCCTTTGAGATCGCCGCCAAACACGCCTCTGAAGGCGGCGATGCAAAAGAGGGTCTTTTCAGTGGCCGCTCCCTGGCTGTGGAACTCTCCCTGCTGAGGGAGGCGAGGTTCTCTTCCTCTCTGCTTTCTTTCTGCTGGCAAGCAAAGACTGCTTTATTCAAGCAAGTCTTTGGCATGTAAGCAGGTCCGTTGGCCTGGATGCTGTGGCTTTTATTCTGTTATTGTTGTGTTTTTAATTGCTTTATTATGCATTTGTTTGCATAATAAAAATGTGTTTGTTTTATTATTGTTTTTAATCCAAATTTATTTATGATTGTAAGCCGCCTTGAGTGCCATTTTTCTCGGTAGAAAGGCAAGGTACAAATCAAATCGATCCATCAATCATGTTCCCTTTCCTGTGCTGGAGGGAGGGGAGAAATCTGCCGTGCTGTTGACAGAGAAGAACAGACAAAAAGATGTTCTTGTCCAGAGTCGACATAAGTAGTCCAAATGGTTCCCAGAAGCAATCTTGCCAGTATGGGTCACTGTGGATTGACCGGGGTGGAGGAAGGAGGAATTCATGTAGCATCTTTCCTGCTTGAAACTTTTTTTTCTTTTCCTTTATTTAAAATCAGAACTACCATCAAGGATGGGTAAACTTTCCCATGGCTGGGGCATTGTTGTAGTTAGATCCAGTAGTAAACCCACTGCAGGGCTTGTCTGGCACCTGTGCCTTTTAGCATCTAACCTGGCAGGCTGGAACTCAGCTGGGGAAGCTTGACCCAGCACTGCATTGCTGGGATAGTGGAATTTCTTGAATTTCTGCCTGTCTGGAAGCTTTTTAAAGCTTTTAAGCCCGGGAACCTGGCCTGGAAGAGAGCCAATGTGATCTAGTGAATGTACTGTTGTTCCTGGAGCACTGAGACCTGGATTCAAATCCTCGCTCTCAGCCATGAAACTCACTGGGTGGCCCAAAGCTTGAATGACAGGGGAGGGGGGCAGGAGCTTTTTGACACCCCACACACACTGCTTGAAATGCTCCCTTAGCTCCCGTTTTGGAAGACTATGGGGGCATGGCTTGAGTAACATGGAGTTGGAGGCTGGCAAGCGAGTTCTTGCCAACAGTGGTGCAGCTATGTAATTTTAGACCCTGGACTTCATGGTCTTACACAGGGCTCATTTTAGACTTGCGTGGGCATTATTTCAGTTGTGAAGCAAACGGCTAACATTTGTATCTTCTCCGCCCCCCTCCACCGCCGTTTCATGCTTTACAACTGCTTCTGCATTTCTGATATGTTCGAACAACAACAAACTGTTTGCTAACTGGGTTAAAAAAAAAAAAAAACACCACGAAAGAAAGAAATACTCTGGCCATCCTTTCATTCATTCAGTACGTTCCTATACCGCCCAGTAGCCAAATCTCTCAGGGCGGTTTACAAAGATTAAAAACCGTAAAAATACAATATTTTACCTAATATAAAAACCCATTTACATACAAACATATAAACAGACCACACACACACACATATATAAAAACAATTTTAACAATCAATAATAAGAAATCCCAAGAAGACCCAGTTAAAAAACCTTATTGTAGGCTGCCAAATGCCTGAGATGTGTGCTTTCGCATTCTAAACTCACTTAGGGTGTAACCCTATGCATGTTTAGACAGGAAAAAAAGGCCTACAACTCCCAGCATGCTGGGAGTTGTAGGCCTCTTTTTCAGTCTAAACACGCATAGGCTCGCACCCTTTATTTATTTATTTATGTATTTATTATATTTATATCCCACCTTTATTCCTGCAAGGAACCCAAGGCAGCTTACACCCTCCTCCTGCTCCTCTCTGTTTTATCCTCACAACAACCCTGTGAGGTAGGTTAGGCTGAGAGTCAGTGTCTGGCCCAAAGTGACCCAGTGAGCTTCATGGCTGAGTGGGGACTAGAACCCGGGTCTCCCGAGTCCCAGCCACTTGACCCCACTACCTGCTGCTCTCTGGGTGGTCATTTGGGGGGTGGGCGGGTAGGGCTGCGGCGGGGGCCTGGACTTCAGACCCGAGATCCGGCCCTAGCTGCAACGCTGCCTGGAGCATCTTCTCCACCCCCCTTCCCCCCACCCCCCCAATGTGGCTTGAGAAAACTCCAAGACGGCTCCAGGAAAAGTCAGAAAGTAAACTGGGCCCAATCCTCTTACCTCTCTTCTCTTTCCCCGGACAGCACCCTTATCCCTCCGAAGAACAGAAGAAGCAGCTAGCTCAGGATACGGGACTGACCATCTTGCAAGTGAATAACTGGTAAGGGTCTGTGCGTGGTAAGGAGTTTGCGGGCCGCCTGCCAAGTTCTCCTTCTCTCTCTTTTTCTTTCTCTCTCTCTCTCTCCCTCCCCGCTACTCCTGCAGTTACCTTGCTTGGTGTGTGTGTGTGTGTGTGTGTGTGTCTATTGTGGGGACTCACATGGGGGCAGATGTGATAGAGGGTTCCCCCCCCCCCCATTAACGAATATGTTTTAGAATATATTGTCAGCCCGCTTTAGTTATTGCTTGTTAGAAAACGGGGATTTAAAATATGCACCAAAAATAAGTCAACTAAAATACATAATAAAACCAGGAAGGGTATGATTGAGAACCCAGCGGGGTCACCCCGTGAAACCGAATGGTGGGAGATTCAGGGCAGATAAAAGGAAGCCCTTCTTCACACTGCGCAGAATTCAGCAGCGACGGAATTTGCTACCGCAAGATGTGGCCGCCGCTGGCCACCAATTTGGAGGGCTTTGAAAGCGGGTTAGACAGATTCGTGGAGGAGAAGGGCTGTTCCTGGCCACTAGTCGTGAAAGCTGCCTCCAGTATCGGAGGAGGCAGCATGCCAATGGACGCCAGTTGCTGGGGAACATGGTGCAGATTAGGGCAAGTCTGTCAAGTTTGGTTTCTCATTTTTCAAATCTTAAGTTCACTTCATTCCCCCACCCTGCTCCATTTCCTTCAGAGGCAGTATGCCCATGTACCCCAGTTGCTGGGGAACGTGGGCGGGAGGGTGCTGTCGCACTCCTGTCCTGCTTGTGGGTTTCCCGTGGGCCGCTGTGTGAACAGAATGCGGGACTCGCTAGGCCAGTGTTCTCCAACCTAGGGTCCCCAGATGTTTTTGGCCTACAACTCCCAGCATGCCCCAGCCAGCGTACGCTGGCTGGGGCATGCTGGGAGTTGTAGGCCAAAAACATCTGGGGACCCAAGGTTGGAGAACACTGTGCTAGGCCTTTGGTCTGATCCAGCAGGGCTCTTCTGATGTTCTTCTCTCTTCTCCTGTCTTTTGTAGGTTTATTAATGCCAGGCGACGCATAGTTCAGCCTATGATTGACCAATCAAATCGTACAGGTAGGAGGTCCTGCCCTCAAGAGGGAGTGGGGAAGCATTCTTGTGGTTATGGTGGACTGCCAGCACATACCGTATTTTTCCGTCTATAAGACGCCCCCATGTATAAGACGACCCCCACTGGGCAGTTTCGCAGCCGCACAGTTCTCTCCTTGGCTTACTTCCGTGTATAAGACGAACCTCATTTTTTAGTCTAACAATTTTAGAAAAAAGTATAGTCTTATACATGGAAAAATACTGTACGTTCCCTGGGCTGCCACTCTCCCGCTGCACACAGTTCCTCCGTTTTGGTTGACGGATATGGCTCCGGCTGGCGCCCAGTCTTCTCTCTGGGCACACCGTCTGGGCATCGCACACATCCCCCCCCAAGCAAACGAGGGCTGGTTTTCATTTTCGTTTTTACATCCCGCAAAGTCTCAACGGCATGCAGGTAGGGGGATTTTTGCTCTCCTGTTCCTCTCTTCCGTGCAGGTCAGGGCGCACCGTATAGCCCCGATGGGCAGCCGATGGGAGGCTACGTCATGGATGGGCAGCAGCACATGACGATCCGTCCCCCAGGTAAACGGAGATCACAGTCGAGGGAGCAGTGGGGTGCAGGGGGAGAACGAGGAGGGCTGCAACGCGGTGCCGCGATCGTCCCGATTTTCTCGTTTGCGGGAACGCCCCGCCTGCAAGAAACCGTCTTGTCCTCTGTGATCCGTCCCCACAAACTCTGTTCTGAGATGCCCCGGGGTTTCCGCAAAACTTTTATTGGGGCTTCACAGCAAGAAGACTTGTACCGGTAGACATAGAACCATAGAGCTTCAGAGCTGGAAGGGGCCTTGGGAGTCACGTAGTCCAACGCCTTGCTCAGTGCAGGGATCTTGGCGCTACAGCCTTCCTGACAGATGGCGGTCCAGCCTCTCCTTAAATACCTCTGGCGAAGGAGAAGGCACCCCCCGACCGCCCCGCTACCAAAACAGTCTGTTCCATGGTCATAGATCCATAGATCATAGAGTTGGAAGGGGCCTGCAAGGCCATTGAGTCCAACCCCCTGCTCAATGCAGGAAACTAGAGGAGGGGTCTCCCATCCAAGTCATAACCAGGCCTGACCCTGCTTAGCTTTCCACGCTCAGACATTCATCTCTTACCTCTAGAAAAGTTCCTCCCAAGGTTTAGCCAAAATCAGCTTCTCTGCCATTTCCACCCATTGGTTCTAGTATTGCCCCCTAGAGCAGCATTTGCTCCATCTTCTATGGGACGCATCCCAAATACAGCTTGCCTTCGGTTACCGGCCCTCCCAAGGAGAATGCGTCCTAGGCGCGCTCCTCAATTCATACTGGGCAATGAGAAAGCATTGCGGAGGCTGAACTGTCTGAGCCCCCCCCCCCCCATCAAACAAGAGTGCACCAAAGGCTTAGAAGGCCCTTTGGGTCCTGTGTGACACTTGGGGATTCTGTGCCAGGTGCACGAAGTGTGTGAAAGGACTCGATAGAACAGTGTGCTTAAGGTGGTCTCCGTTTAGAGCAGTAGTGGCCCTCCAGATGTTGCTGGACTGCTATTTTGCTTTGTTCACACACTTAGGGGGCACAATCCTATTAGGAATGTCACCTTTTCCCTCTAGCCGTTTCCCTGTTTCCTTAACAGCAGCCTGGCATGCTGAAAATATTCCAGTTATTGTCTTTAGTAAAACTGGGGCTTTACTAAACATCAGATCCCCCCTGGACGAGCTGGCTTCTTGCCCTCAGGTGCTTCACCTCCTGCTGCTGGCCCCCCGCAAATCTTTCTGCCTGAGGTTTTTTCCTGAAATCCAATGCCCGCCTCTCCTTAAACTTGGAGTTTATGATTTGTAGGTTTATGTTCTTTTGTATGTGTGTGCATTTAAAAATATATAAAAAAAAATTAAAAAAACAAAACAAAAACTGGGGCTTTGGTTTAACAGCTGACCCATTTGAACTGACTTTTTATACTTCTGTGGGGCAGACTGACCCATTTGTAGGGCTTTTTTCCCTGTCTAAACATGCTGAAAGCCAACATTGATTAGGTCAGCTTTATAGTGCTTTAGGGCGCAATCCGATGCATGTTTAGACAGGGGGAAAGTCCTTCAACTCCCAGCAGCTCCCCAGCCAGCATGGCTGGCTGGGGAGCTGCTGGAAGTTGTAGGACTTTTCCCCTGTCTAAACATGCATCGGATTGCGCCCTTAGACGCTGTCGTCCCCGAGCTATCCACAGCCCCTGCGTGTGTGAACCGACCCTCCGAAACTGCCCCCTTGCATGCGAGGTGGAACCCGGGTTCAGGCTTCTTCCCGCGGTGCAGGAGGGGTGTGTGACTCCGCTTTCTCCCCCTGCCTGCTTCCAGGACCAATGGGCATGGCGATGGGCGTGGAGGGCCAGTGGCACTACATGTAAAGCCCTGAACTCGCTGGCGACGCCAGAGGGGAAATGTGAGTATCGTGGGAGCTTGAGGAGGCTGCTGGGTTCACCCGGGGGCTCTTCCTCGGGTCGGCGTGGGGCGCATGGGAGCCGGGCACGGGTCGAAGCCAGGCTTGGCATCGGCAGCACCTGCCACGCGGGGCCGGCGTCACGGGTCGGCATGCTTGGGAGTTGGGAGTTGGGAGTTGCTCCTCCTCTTCGCCATGGCAACCTGCCTGTTCCTCTGCCTCTCGCTCTGGCCCAGGCAACGGTGGCGGTGAGAACAGGGCCGGTGCAAGGCAGTTTGGTGCCCTAGGCAAGATCCGATATTTAGCGCCCCCCTTCCCACTTGAGAGTGCTGTATTTTTTTTTCCCCAAGGCATTCCTGGCGCCCCCTTTAGCCCTGCGCCCTAGGCAGCTGCCTAGTTGGCCTAATGGTAGCACCGGCCCTGGGTGAGAAGGAAGGAGGAGCAGCAGGTGCCGCGGCCTCCTTGCTCTCCGGCTCTCTCTGCCTGTCGAGCAAGCAAGTGGTAGCCATGCTGGGGGAAGAGGATGAGGCACAAGAGGAGCCGGTGGCAATGGCAGTGAGAAGGGAGGCTCGCTGAGGGAGGAGGCCCAGCGTGGGTGTCTTGCCCCCCAGGGGCCCTCCAAAACCTGGAGCTGGCACTCCATGATGCCTGCCCTGGGCTCTCCCCGTGCGAGGCAGCTGGCTCTTTGAACCGCCCCTTTAAAATTTCCCACAAAGCTCTGGAGCGACACTGCATGACAGCGGCATTGTGGGAAATTTTAAAGCGGCGGCTCCTCTCAAACCTGTTCACGGATCTGTTCAAACTCGTATCCTCACTTTGTGGGAGTTGGACCTCTTTGGTCATCATCGCCTGCCGCCATTCCAAGATTTGGAGTGCGGGCGGACGCAGCAACGCCAGAGCGGCGCTCATTCCCCACCTCTTCTTCGTGTCCCGCAGGTTTCCAGACCCGGCGAGGTGTGCGGGCAACACACCCTACCAGGTTTACGAACCCGAGAGTCGTGGTGCGCCCGGTCCCGGCGTGCCCTTCCTCCTGACCTCCCCTGCACTCTCCGAGAATGTGCCACGGACCGTCCTCTCTCTCTTCCCCCCCCTCGCCCCCTACAGCCACGACGCACGGCCACCGTCCGCACGGCCACACTTGACCGGAGCAAGCGACCCCACCCACCCCCACCCGGACGGACGGACCAAGCACAGACGGAGCGTCCCACGTTATTGTCCCCTGTCCCTGCACACGGTTCCTTCCCCCTCTCACTCCTTTGCCAAAAGAAAGGGCCATCTTGACCACACATCGCCAAACATTTCAAGGGTCCAGGAATCTCCAGCGGCGTTTCGCCTGCCGAGGCCACGGGGGCCAGCCAACGGATCACAATAAGCAAGCTGGACTTTGATGGAAACGGATCCCCGCTCCCCGGCATCGAAAGAGAAGGAGGGAGACGGACGACACCGGTCATCTTGAAAGAGAGATGTGTGGGGAGGGGAAGGCTGAGGGGTTAACTTCTGATTTCTTGGGGTCTGCGTTCTCTTTTTCCCCACCCACACCACACACAGACCACACGCACTGTTGGTACGCTCCCCACCACTGCCTGGGCCCCCCCCAAAAGCCAAGCTATGGGCACGGTTGTCCCTCCACGGACTTCTTTTCAAAGCAAGACAACGTTCCAAGCAGGGTTTCGGTTTTGAGTTAATTTCCCCCCCCCCTTCTTTCTTTTTCTTTCTTTCTTCCGTCTGGCTGTTTTAATTATTAATTAATTATTGGTGTTGATACTCAGAAAGGGGAAGTAAATTAAATTGTACATTTTATTTTCCTTTTTTGGGGTTTTTGTTTTTATGTGCTTTGTTGGGGGGTTTTTTTGTTTTTGTTTTGTTTTTAAAAATGAGAATAATTCGAGAAGAAGAAAACCAAAATGAACTAACTTCGCGATCTGGTGTCTTCTGTTGTTGTTGTTGTTTTTGTTCTTGGTTTGTTGTTGTTCTAAGATGGAGAGGCAAAATGTTATTTACCTCCTCCTTATGATATAAGAAATGGAGTGTTAGAGGAATTTTCCCGGAAATGGTTCCAGGGCTAAAGAGAAACCGAAGGAGGACAGGCTAGATCAGTGTTCTCCAACCTTGGGTCCCCAGATGTTTTTGGCCTACAACTCCCAGCATGCCCCAGCCAGCTACGATGTTGTAGGCCAAAAACATCTGGGGACCCAAGGTTGGAGAACACTGGGCTAGAGGGGAAAAAGCCACTTAGGGTGTAATCCTATGCATGTTTAGACAGAAAAAAGTCCCACAACTCCCAGCATTCCTCAGGCAGCCATGCTGGCTGGGGCATGCTGGGAGCTGTAGGACTTTTTTCTGTCTAAACATGCATAGGATCGCACCCATTACAGATTCAGGAAGCACTAAGGTCTAATGGTGTGTCTACACTACAAATTTTAAACCAATTCAACTGTCAGCACTAAGTTTCCTAGGAAAACTTGGAATTACAGTTCTCCGAATTCTCTTGGGTAGCCTTCCTCAACCTGGCGCCCACCAGAAGTTTTTGACTGCAACACCCATCATTCTCATTGGCCATGCTGGCTGGGAATGATGGGAGTTGTATGCCAACACATCTGGCAGGCACCAGGTTGGGGAAAGCTGGCTTCGGGCAACTCTTGGGATATATATCGTTACACTACAAACTCATACCAGTTTTATATCCAGTTAACTGTCATAGCTTCCCTCAATCAACGCTGGGTATCGAAAGTCTGACACAGGAGCTGCAAATTCTCTTTGAGATCCCTTGCCCTACCCTGCCCCACAAAAACTGCAATTTCCAGAATTCCTGGGGAAAGAAAACTGCGATGAAAGTAGTTTAAATAAGCCTCTGGAATAGATGAACTCTTGACACCTTCCCAGAACCATTCCCAGAGAGATGTTTGGACGTCCCCCCGCCTCGCCCCTGGGCCCAGCTCCCCAAGAGAGTAGATAGTGTTATGATAGAGCAGTGTTCTCCAACCTTGGGTCCCCAGATGTTTTTGGCCTACAACTCCCAGCATGCCCCAGCCAGCTATGCTACGCTGGCTGGGGCATGCTGGGAGTTGTAGGCCAAAAACATCTGGGGACCCAAGGTTGGAGAACACTGTGATAGAGGCAGTTTCCTGCATTCTTTACATTCTGCCCCTCTATTTGTACCCTACCTTTCTATTGCAGTATTCAAGGTGGCTGACAAGAGTCTAATGATCTGTAAATAAAACAACATAACCAAAAATACAGCCGCATCATTAAATGTAAGCACTGCTCGCAGGGCCGGTGCTACCATTAGGCCAACTAGGCGACTGCCTAGAGCGCATGGCTAAATGGGGCGCAGAAACCACACCAAATCAGAAGCCTCTCTGGTTTTTCCCCCTTCACTTCGCTTCTTTCTCCGTGTGCCGGTCTCTTCTTCTGTTTTTGTTGTCCCCAGGCTTGCTTTCTCTTTCTGTCTTTCTTCCCCCCCTCTCTCCCCCTCCTCCTTTTCTTTCCCCGCTGTGGCTACCTCACTTCGGCTCTCTCCTTTTTTTCGCTGTCCTCCTGCTGCCGCTCCTGTTTCTTTCGCAAGTGGGTCTCTTTAGCAAAGCTGCTTTCTCGTACAGCACATGGGGCGATAAGGGGAAGAGAAGAGGGCGGGCAGTTAGGGAGGGAGGTGGCGGCGGCAGTGGCGCTGGAGGAGGTGGGGGGGAGGCAGAAAGAGAGGGGGGGTAACCAGAGTGAACTCTCCCCAAGCTGAGGAGCCCCCACCCCTAGCCAGGGAGAATGATAAAAGGAGTGAGGGTGGGGGAGGAGGAGGAAGGGGGGGCTGGGGGAGCAAAAAAAATTAATAATAAATTTTTATTTAATAATAAATATCAGAAGCAAAAAATAAACCAGAATTTTGCATGCATGCGAAAGCAGAAATTGGAGAGGGTGGGGGGAAGAGGAGCTTGCAGGAGAGGAGATGGGGTGTGGCGGGGGAGGAAGAGAGATAAATTTTGCACATACACACACAAAAGAAGGTAAAGGGGGAGGGGAACAAAAATAAGAGAGAGAGAGAACGAAAGAGAGAGAAGGGGTAAGAAAAGAAAGGGGGGGGGAGAAAGAGAGGGAAGACAGACCAGAGAATCCCAGTGATCAAATATGCTAAGGAGGAGGATAATAATTTATTATGATAATAATTTTTTTAGGTTTTGCCAATTGACTTTTATTTCATAATGGGCATAGGGCTGGAGGGAGGGAGGGCTCAAGTGGGAAGGGGGGGCGCTAAATATCTGATCTTGCCTAGGGCACCAAACTGCCATGCACCGGCCCTGACTGCTCGGTCAAAAGCTAATAAAAGAGCAGCAAACAGATTTATTACGAAGCAGCCATGAAGAAACAAAATAGCCCAGCCTTCCCCAACCAGTGCCCTCCAGATGTGTTGGATCCCAACTCCTATCATTCCCAGCTATGGCCATGCTGGCTGGAAGTACTCGGAGTTACAGGGGCACACATGGCGCCAGGCTGGAGGAGGCTGAAATGGTCCTCCTCGCTGCTTGCCAAAAAGCTATTGGTGATGGAGTCACAGGGAAGCTATTCCATTGCCATTTTGGACCAAGCAGGTTCTTTAGGCTTTGAAAGCACTGCAGAAACCTGCAGGACCACTGGGTGCACACCATAGAAGGCCGGGCCTCCTCTTGCCTTCCAGCACTTGGAACCGTTTGTCTCCAGTCGATCAAAGCATTTGATGTAACAGCATCTAGTTAACAAGTTCAGTCCCAGTTTTCTCCCCCTGTGCCAGGGGTCAGCAACCTGGTGCCCTCCAGACCTGTCGTACTAGACTTCCCATGAGCCCCAGACAGCATGGCCAATAGTCAGCGGTAGTCCCAACACATCTGGAGGTCAGGCCACTGGGTTGGGGAAAGCTGATCTACACTTTATTTATTTATTTATTATATTTATACCCCGCCTTTTTTCCTGCAAGGAACCCAAGGCGGCTTACATAATCCTCCTCCTCCTCCTCTCCATTTTATCCTCACAACAACCCTGTGAGGTAGGTTAGGCTGAGAGTCAGTGACTGGCCCAAAGTCACCCAGTGAGTTTCATGGCCAAGCGGGGACTAGAACCCGGATCTCCCGAGTCCCAGTCCAACACCCTAACCACTACGCCACACTGGCTCTCTTACTTACTTTACTCTGAGTAAGTTCACAGGAACATAGGAAACCGCCTTTTAACAGGTGAAGCAGGTAGGTGGGACGGAGTTCAGGGCAGGGGTGGGCGATCCCGCAGCGCGCTCGGCGGCGAGCGCTGCCACCACGCCTGCCATGCCGGTCTGAAAGTGAGTGCCAGCCGAGGTGCTCGCCGAACTTCCGGGTTCCCAACGCTATGTTGTTTACGTAGAAACTGGCATAAGATACGTATGTTCAAAACGGCCATGATGTTGCAAGTTACGCAAATCACGGCCGTTTTTAACGTATCCTACGCCATTTCCTACGTAAACAACATAGCGCCGGGAACCCGGAAGTCGCTTCCTCAGCTCAGCTCAGCTCAGCTCACAAGAACACGAGTTCTTGGGCAAGTGGAGCTCGGGGGGGGGGGGGGTAGAGCCCGGCGAGTTTGCCAGACTTCCACCCCCTGAACAAAATCCTCACACATTCCTAGTTGAGTGTGGGTTGTTTTTGAAATGTGGGTTACCGTGTTGTCTGAACCCAGCTGTGCAAACAAGCCGTGGCTTGTTAACCACAAACAACCCGTGAAGAGAACCCGTGGTTTGTTGTTGGGTTGTGTGTCAATTGTGGGTTGTTCACCATGGTTTGTTCTCTCGGCTGGGTTCAGACAACACGATAACCCACATCTCAGCGACAACCCACGGTTCAACCCTTGAGTGTGAGCTATCGTGCTGTCTGAACCCAGTCAATGGCTAATTTCAAGAGAGAGACAAAACATCTCCCCATAGCAGGGACTGTGACCAGGTGAGCTCTGGGCCTGGGCCTGGTCTGCTCGCTCTGCTGTATATGGGCAAAGTCTGCCTGCTTTCCCTTCTTAGTGCAGCTCTGTTTTTAAACTGGACAGCCCCTTCCAATACAAGATGCCTGTCCTTTGGAGATACGCAATTTGGATCTTGCCGCTGCCACTATGAATCATCAGGTAGCTTTTAACTCCTCCCTCTCAGCCTCAGCTTCCCCATCTGCAATATGGGGATAATAACCTTGATCTACTTTACGGGGTCATTGTAAGGAGGACCAAGAATGTCTGTAAAACACTTTGCACCATCTGAAGCGCTCTGTAAATGCTAAAAGAAGCAAGAGTCTTGTTGTTGTAGCATCTTAAAGTCGAATACGTTCATTATGGCATAAGCTTTCATGGGCCAGAGTCAACTTCAGCAAATGCATGATGAAGTGTTCTCAGTTGGCAGGTACATATATATACACAGGCACGTGGGGTCCATAGAAGGTGGGATTCGATTGCTATCAAACACGAAAAGCACATCTTGTGACAATTCAATCCAACTTCAACGTATGCAAAATGAACACAGTGTCCATTCACGACAACAGTAGTTCGTGTTTCCAAAATAATCTTAGCACAGCTGAGTCAATGAACACCCACAGAGGATAGGAAACAACTGTCTCTATTCAGACCCAAACCAGCAAATCAGACTTCATAATTCCTTCCAATGCAGCCATTTCACACCAGAGTTGCCGTTTGCAATTCTTCTGTTGCATGAATGAAGCAAGTTCATATTAAATGCTGCTGCTGCTGCTGCCGCCTCCTCCTCCTCCTCCTCCTCCTCCTCTTTCTTCTTCTTCAATGGGAGAACTGGCATTTATATGAAAGCTGGACCTCTCTGTTTAGACAGGAAACATGCTGTCTGCGGAATGCTGGGAGTTGTAGGATTTTTCCTGTCTAAACATGCTATAGGATTGCGCCTTAAGACGTTAATGCCAGCTCATTTCCATTTACGGCACCAAGCACCTATGGCAGGGGCAGGGCAGGGGTAAACGGAGCTGGAAGCAGCTGAGCTGGAATTAATAATTAAGTTTGATTCTGCTTGTTTGGGTCTGAATAAAGACCATGGTTTCCTTTCCCAGAGCTGGCTGGGGGTTCTGGGAGTTGTAGTCCAACACCCCTGGAAGACTCCAGGTTGGGGGAAGACAAATCTAGAAGATGCTGCCATAGCTTCTGCCAACCCCTGGTGAAATCTACCCCTGGAGAGCCATGGTTTTTTTTGTTTTTTTGTTTTTTTAATTGTTACATTTTGTTCCACTTATCTCTCACCTTTTCCCCCCAAGGAGCCCAAGGCAGCCTACGTGATCCTCCTCTCCGCTTTATCCTCACAACAACCCTGCAAGGTAGGTTAGGCCAAATGTCACTGATCTAAAAGTCAGCCGGTGAACTTCATGGCCGAGTGGGGATGCGAACCCGGGTTTCCCCCATCACATTCCAGGCAGCACTCCAACCACTATGCAACACTGCCTCTCCTAATCACTTCCCAATGGTAACTCCCTCGCCATCTCCTAGAACAGTGTTCTCCCACCTTGGGTCCCCAGATGTTTTTGGCCTACAACTCCCAGCATGCCCCAGCCAGCGTCGCTGGCTGGGGCATGCTGGGAGTCGTAGGCCAAAAAACATCTTGGGGGGCCCAAGGTGGGAGAACACTGTCCTAGAAGCAAGCACAAGCCCCACCCCTACTGACGATCCTAGTTAGGGTTGCCAAGTCTTGAAATCAAACGTTCCAGTCCAGGGCTGTGGACAGTGGAGGCCTATCCATGACGGTGCTGAACCCGATCACCCAAATAGTCTCAGCACCACGGAGAGCTCCTTTAAAGTTCAGACTACAGCCCGGAGTGGGTACACCACCCCGCCGACATTGGCGCCACTGGCCTCCGCTGGGTATCGAACCTGGGTATCGAACCTGAGCGCCAAATTCAATCTCGGGCCCCCACACATTCCAGTCGTGGGCGGAGCCAAAGGCGACAGGGGCGGGGCCAAACTACCAACCATACCAGGCTATTTTAGCGCAAAGCTCTTCCTGCCAGTAACGAAGCTTTAGGAGAGGTGTGTGAACCAAGTGATCAGCAGTCGGGGGGGGGGGAGATGGGGTGGCCTCCTGGGGGAGCCCCAGAGGGCCAGATTCCGCCCGTTGGCCTGAGGTTCCCCACCCCTGTTCCAGTAATTCTGGCTTAGGGGGATGGAGCCCCCAAACTCAGCAGTTTGGCAGCAGGCCTAAGGGAAGAGAAGTCCATCTTTTGGGGCGTGTGGCAAGTTAACAGGGATGTAGTCTAGCAACTTACCCGCCCCTGACCTAAGGTCGGGGCTGGTCCAGCCATTTTGCTGCCTGAAGCAACGGACAAGATGGCTCCCTTTCCCGTTTTAAATACATTCTATATAGCTGACCGGAGCGGTCGTTGAATCTTCCTTCAGCATTGGCAATGGGGCAACATCCTCCACCACAGCTGAAGGCAGCAGGCTAGCATTAGCGTAGGGGGTGTGTAGGGCACACCTGGTGGCCCAAAGCTCTCTCCTCCGGCTGCACCACCTTGCTGCCACCTCCCAGCATCTGCTGCCTGAGGTGACTGCCTCACTCTGCCTGATGGTAGGGCCAGCCCTGCCTAAGGTGTAGGGAGCATAAGAATACTTTTATAACACTGACCTCGTCCAGGTATCAGCATTTTTTAAATCAGACATTTCCACCCTTCAACACTACTCTTGGCCGTAGAACCCTGCTCCCTGACGCACTAGTTTTCTACATGCAGGGATCTATTTAGTTTGTATTGAGAAGCATTCTCTTATGCGAGCCCCCTATTCCATCCTCACACTTGCCAAGGGCAGGGATAGAAGGATCTCCCTCTCAGACATGGTCAGTAGGGGAAAGACACTACCCTTGGGTCCCCTGAGTCACTCCACGTTGGGAATCGGACTCAGTTTAAGGATTTTGTTTTTAGAGTTGACCAATCCACTGAAGGAAGGCTGCACTCTCACGGAGGTGTTCAACTCGTGTCTGGATTGTACCACTTCAACACAGAATAGGGCGCTCACATAACAGCATGCTCTCCTCAACATGAAATAAATAAGTCCCTGCAGGTAGAAAACTAGTGTGTCGGGAGGCAGGGTTCTACAGTCAGTCGCACTTTCTCCTTAGCGTGCTTGTTATCTATGCGCGAGCAATGTTTATGTGTCGGCTTTCAGTCACATGACGCTCACCTGCCCCAATGCCCCACTGCCCCTGGAAGCGGTACACAGCCCAGGCCCGGGTCCACCACCACCTCCCGAGGAATTAGTCTAACCATCAGCCTTCCTGAACCCGGTGCCCTCCAGAATTGTGGGATAACAACTCCCACCATCTGCAGCGGTGGGAATTGTGGTTCCGCGCTTCCGGGGGGCAGCAGGTTCAGGAAGGCAGATCTATCGAGACCCTCTGGATCAGTGTTCTCCCACCTTGGGTCCCCAGATGTTTTTTTGGCCTACGACTCCCAGCATGCCCCAGC
The DNA here is from genome assembly GCA_021292165.1 of Shinisaurus crocodilurus. Lineage (NCBI taxonomy): Eukaryota > Metazoa > Chordata > Lepidosauria > Squamata > Shinisauridae > Shinisaurus > Shinisaurus crocodilurus. The sequence goes on along the minus strand of JAHFWL010000804.1, from coordinate 48,234 downwards.
CAGCGACGCTGGCTGGGGCATGCTGGGAGTCGTAGGCCAAAAAACATCTGGGGACCCAAGGTGGGAGAACACTGCTCTGGATGCTGGCGGCAGAAAAGTCGAGGCACGCTGGATGTGGCCGTGTCACGCATCCTCCCGCAGCCTGGGCAGCAGGAGAGAGGGGGCCCCGGCCGCATCTTCGCCTCCCCAGCTCCGCCGCCGGGCTCGCCGGCCGCCACCGCGCCAAGGAGAATCGATCGGGGAGGCGGCTGGCCGCGATATAGCTCATTGTGCGTCAACCTCTTGATTAGGGAAAGGGATAACGGCCCTCTCCGGGCCCGCCGCCGGACAAGCTGATGGATGGGCCAGGCGGCCTGGCGAGGGATTAGAGCACGCAGGAAGAGTGAAGAGCTCTCTGAGTGAGCCGATCTCAGATCCATCAGGTCTGTCTGGCCCGACCTGCCAGCTCCGCCTTTGTCCTGGGATATATCGAGGCCGCAGCGGCCCACCTTCGCGTACCCGGTGCCAGGGGCCTCGCTAGCCCTGGGCCCGTGGGACCTCAGCCACAAATCTATATATCCTAGGGCCCCGGAGTATCGTAGCTGGCTCTGGAAGGGTTAACTCTCCCCTTCCCAAATAGTGCAGCCCCCTTGCCAGTCTCTCCCTGCATGGCAATTCAGTTTAGAGGGGTGGGGGGACTTTTTCCATTGGTTTGGGATGGGATGATCTTGGGGCAGGCTGGCTAATAATTGAAATAATTCATTTCAAGATGATTTGGATGAGGAATGAATTGGCTGGCTTCTTTGCCTCCTGTGAAATTCAAATAAATCCTAGCAATTATTTCGACATTTGCATATATCGATATAAATTAACATATGAAAATTTCATGCAGATTGGTGTGCTATATGGGGCCTGGGACCCAGATCTTTTTAAGCGCCTAGCACCATGCTACATTTCCCCAAAGGGCCCCTCTGAAACAAATGGTTTCCCTGCGCAACTTGGGAAGAAAGAAGAATTCTGCGAAGAAACAATACACACGGACAAGGTTTTTCCCCGACAAGGGAAGGGGCAAAGTGAAAGCATTTGGGACATTTTGTTCAGGGAAATGTTTAGAAAACTGCCTGTGCACGGTGCAGATTAGGGCAAGTCTGTCAAGTTTGGTTTCTCATCTTTCAAATCTTAAGTCCAGTTCATTCCCCCACCCGGCTCCATTTCCATCAGAGGCAGTAGGCCCATGCGCACCAGTCGCTGGGGAACATGGGCGGGAGGGTGCCGTTGCACTCCTGTCCTGCTTGTGGGTTTCCCGTGGGCAGCCGGTTGGCCGCTGTGTGATCAGAATGCTGGACGAGGTGGACCCTTCCTTGGTCTGACCCAGCAGGGCTCCTCTTATGTTCTTATGTCCCATATCAATTTGAGATTTTAAAAAATAATAATTTACATGAAAATAATACGAAAAACACACTCTTTTTTTACGCATTTCTCCTAATGTATGCATTTTTGGATACAATTTTGCCTAACGTATGCATTTTTGCAAGCAATGGTCCCTAATATATACATATTAGGCCACTCGGCCATGAAGCTCACTGGGTGACTTTGGGCCAGTCACGGACTCTCAGCCTAACCTACCTCACAGGGTTGTTGTTGTGAGGATAAAATGGAGAGGAGGAGGAGGAGGAGGATTATGTAAGCCGCCTTGGGTTCCTTGAAGGAAAAAAGGCGGGGTATAAATATAATAAAAGAATAAATAAATAAATACATAAATATTTGTGCCCATTTTTTGATTTGAGAACTCCATTGCAAAATCCGGAGAAGTGCGAATTTCAAAGGGGAGCTCAATTTCAGCCCGTGTATAGGATCGAAAGTGCAAAATTAGGTACCGTAAGTTCACATTAATGTGCAGACTGAACAAGTTGCTTCCCCTCCCCTGGTGCAGGGGACAAAGAGACCGCCCTCCCCCACAATAATTGAGCTTGGTGGGTTCACCCAAAGAAGCGGACGATGGGCAAAAGAAAGTCCTCCTTCCGGAGTGGCTGGGTGTCCTGCTTTGCAGTCCTCTGCTTGAAGGGCTGTCCAGACGAAGTCCAATTTAAAGTTAAAGAAACATAAGAAGGGAGAAGAATTAGCGCCTGGACAGCCGACTGAGCGGTGTGGATACTCAGCTCACTTGGTCACAGTCTTCCACACTGTGGTGAGGTATACGGCCTTTCTCTGAAATTATATGGCAGCATCCAATGCTGCCCGAGAGCAAGCAGGACCTGCCACTAGTGTGATGGGGACCGGCAGGTCCTGAAGCAATCCAAAATTGGCAGAAACGCTCATTTCCAGGAGGGCGCAGATCCACGGAGGTTGCAGAAAGGAAGTCCACTGACCGGCTCGGTGCCGGAAACAAGGACTGCCACTCAATTCCAGGGTTATTTTTTTTTTGAACTGCTCATTCCTGTTGCACCGTGCGAGCGGTCGGTTCCGCTTGCACAAGAGAACCAGCGGGAGCGTAGCGGCAGCATTGGATACTGCCCGCCCCTAGTCACCGCTTCTAAATGGGCATCGATGGGCACCTGAACACTGTATGCACACCTGTGTCCTGTCCTCTTTGGTGATGCGCCTCCCCTATTCTGGCGACGCATATTAAGTGGCCATCCTAACTTCTCCACGTGACGCACAATTCACTTACGGAACTGCGCCCGGTGGCTTTAGAGGCGGTTTTAGAAAGGGCAATTCGACTAATTCGCAGGCTGTGTCAATGGCTATTAGACACGATGGCTGAGGGGGATCTCCATGTATAGGTGCAGTCTACCCTTAAATTCCAAATTCTGGGGGCAAAGAATAGGGCACGGGCATCAGACGTTGGTTTCCGAGGAGCATATGACTCAGATCAGATGGAAACAGAATGCTAGGACAGGTCGGGCTTTGGCCGGATCCTTTCGTTTTGTTTCAAATCGAGGTGACCGCACATGTGCAATGGCTGTGCACATGTGCTGGGAACCATGTGCAGCCCAGATCGCATTTTTATTTCCTACGTGGTGTTGACTTTTGGAAGCCTCGATCCTGTCCTTTTTTCTCATTCCTGCAAGCACTACAGACACATATAACCAGTGCTCTGCTGTTGCTGCAGCTGCTGCTTCTCTCTCTCTCTCTCTCTCTCTCTCTCACACACACACACACACACACACACACACCACAGGCCAACAACCGATGCTGAACCATTTCCAATTCCGAGCCTTTGCTAGGGACAGATTAACAGCAAACAAGGGGGCTGGGTTCCGATCTAGGCCGCGCTAATTTACGGGGCATCCATGTCCCATTGTTGGCGGTGTGATTCATACCAGCAGGCGCGGCAATTGGTGGGTAATGTCAGCGAGAGGCTCAGGGTGGGGGGGGGGAGAGAGAGGGAGGGGAGATGATGGATGGCCCGTGCCAAAGAGGTAGAATTAGGTGTCGGGGACCCTGGCTTTCCAAGAGAAAAAATAGGAAGGGGTGGGAGCTGGGGGAAATAAGAATCATAATACAGTCATTTATCACCAGGCGATGCTCGCCAGTCAAGCCGCCGATCTCTGGGGAGTTGGGGGGGGGGGTGAGGGGGGCAGCAGGGGGGGAGCAGCTTGGGCTGCGTGCGCATTTTCTGAGCCACTGGTTTTTAAGCAATGTTGTTGCTTACTAGAGAAACGGAGCAGGGGTCAAGAATAGGAATGGCTGTAAGCCTGATTCTTTCCGTCTGCCCAGAGGCGGCGTAAGGGGGCGGCCCACCAGGGCTGGAGCCCCAAATCTTTCATTTGGAGCCCCGAACCTCTGGGAGGCCCTCTCTGCCCCACCACCCAGTGCTGTCCAGGGGCGCTTGCTGAAGTAAAGGTCCAGGGGCCTTGAGGATCTCTGTTGCATCTGAACCCCCTGGATGAGCTGGCTTTTTGCCCACAGGTGCTTCTTCTCCTCTTGCTGCCCGCCCCCCTCGAATCTTTCTGCCTGAGTTCCCCCCCCCCCTGCAATCAGATGCCCTCCTCTCCCCTGTCCATACATCCCTTTTTACAGACAGGGTGTCCTTAGGGGACAGGCTCCTTTACAGATTTTAGAGCATATGTAAACTAACATACGCACGTTTGTGCATTATTATTTTTTTGGTCCCGTCGGCCTGAGCCCAGGACATTTTCGGTACCGAGCACTGCCCCTGAGTCTGCCCAGTGTGGCCAGTGGTTATGATGATATCAGTGTTGTCGTTTATACAGTGTGTGTGCATGTACGTGTATGGGGGGGAGGGACTTTGCCGCCTCCACTTCCCTGAGGTCTGGCCCACGTTTGGCGATTCCTCAGGAGGCGGCAGGGTCCCCCAACCTGGCGCCCTCCAGATGCGTTGGACTGGAGTGCCAATTCGCCGGTTCTGCACAGCAGCCAGAATCCAAAGGGCCCCTTGCGCGTCTGGAAGTCACTTTTGCGCCAGCACAGGAGGGGTGTTGCCGATTCTCCCATGCGCAGGGCTGCACAACCCGGTGCCATGTTGCACGTGGCGTTCGGAGGAGGTTCTGCCGACCCACAGGAGTGGTTTTGGGGAGGGGCACGGGTGCCTGTGGTGGGGAGGAACCATCACTCAGCGGCGGGATGCAGGCTTCCCATGTAAAATGCCCCGGCCCTGAATAGCCCAATCTCATCTGATCTCGGAAGCTACGCAGGATCAGGCCAGGTTAGTACTTGGATGGGTGACCGCCTTGGGATACCAGGTGCTGCAGGGAGAGACCGTAGCTCAGTGTGATAGGGCACATGCTTGGCATGCAGAAGGTCCCAGGTTCGATCCCCGGCCTCTCCAGGTTGGGCTTGGAAAATCCTGCCTGAAACCCTGGGGAGCCGCTGCCAGCCAGTGCCGACAATAACTGGACGAGATGGACCCCAACGGTCTGACTCAGTATGAGGCAGCTTGCTATGTTCCTAGGTTCGATCTTATGTTCTCATGACCCCCCAGCATCTCCAGGGAGGACCAAGAAAAAATCCCGCCTGAAACCCCGGAAAGGAACTACCAGTCATTGTTGGCCAGACTGGGCTCGATGAACCCATGGTGTGACTCGGCATAAGGCAGTGTTTCTCAACCTTGGGTCCCCAGATGTTTTTGGCCTACAACTCCCAGCTACGCTGGCTGGGGCATGCTGGGAGTTGTAGGCCAAAAACATCTGGGGACCCAAGGTTGAGAAACACTGCCATAAGGCAGCTTCCGATGGTCTTCTTCGGTCCTAAATTCCTGTGCAAAGCCCCAATCCGTGCACGGAGCGGCACGCATGGGGCCCTTTGATCCTGTCGTTATAAACATGTGAATGGGCCCCGCATAAGAGGTACGCATGCCAAGGCATGTATCACTCAGCTTAAAAATAAGGGAGAGACATTTGATAACATTTGTAAGAGCGATGAGGAATTCTAAAGGAAGAGATCACAATGTAAGAACAACATGATAAGTTACAGTCTCTCTCTCTCTCTCTCTCTCTCATCTTGAATACATCCCAGAGAGGACCTTGAAATCTTGCAGATTTATTTACCACCAGGGGTGTTTTAATGGATAATCATTTTAGCTGTTTTAAATTTTGTATATTTTAATTTCGTTCTGAGTCACCTTGAGTCTTTTTTTTTGAGAAAGGCATCTAAGAAATATTTTTTATTATCAGTAATAATAATAATAATAATAATAGATTTCATAGATTCTAGAGTTGGAAGGGGCCTACAAGGCCATCGAGTCCAACCCCCTGCTCAATGCAGGAAACTAGAGGAGGGGTCTCCCATCCAAGTCATAACCAGGCCTGACCCTGCTAATAATAATAATAATAATAATAATAATAATAATAATAATAGTTGTTGTTGTTGTTGTTGTTGTTATTATTATTATTATTATTATTATTATTATTATTATTATTATTATTATTATTCTTTGTTCTCTCCAAAATCTGGAATGGGACACCCCCTTAGCCCTTTGCCATGTCCCAGCAGGGGAAGGGAGAAAACCATTGCTGTGCTAATTCATTGAATTCCCAATTTGCTAATTGCCAAATGTTTTATTCTACCAATTGGGAAAAACCCAGTGAAGCAGGGTTGCCACTTGTTTGTTTCTTTTTAAGCCAGCCCAGCAGCTCCTGTGCCTGTAACAGCAGGCAGACATGTAACAGGTGAAGCATTTCCTGCCACTTATCTCAGGCCTAAATGAAGTGTGACCCCCACACACACACACCTCCACCCCCCCACCCCCAGCAGCCAGACAAAGTCTGTGTACACTGCCTTGATGCTTTTTCATGCAGGGTTGCCAACTTTTTTTCGTTTGAGCCAGCTCCTGTGCGTTTAAGAGGAGCTCCTTCTGCCGGCCTGATGGGCTGCAGGTGATCATAATGGTGATTTCCATGCTGTGAAAAACTTCACCTGGAGGGGGATCGCCGGTGCAACCTCCCGGAGGAGCACAGGCCTGTTTCTCCCCCCGGGCAGTTGGCAACCCTATTAATTTTTATGTATTTGTGTGGCCACATCTTTCCTATTAGCCAGCTCCCTTTAAATACTGCTCAGCTTTTGCATCCAAGCCCAGAAAAGGAAGGTGCATACAGCAGGACTTTAATAGGCACTGGCGATGGCTTTGAGTGGGTGAGGATGACAAAAGGTTTAAACAGATGGGTGAAAGGCAGCTTCTTCCCCCCCCCGCCGCCGCCGCCCCCGCCATGGTCTCTGGGAAGGCTTAAAACGCAATGCATGGCCATCCCTGGTTCAATCACAGGCTAATGAAGCCACATTAATCATCCAATTATACACCTGTCAGGCTGGGAACAATAGCACGAGACTCTCTGAATGAGACTGGGGGCATCTGAGCTTGCGGGGGGGGGCCCATAGGCAGAACAAATCCAGAGGAGACAATAGGAAACAAAACAAAGATGACCCCAAAGCAGGAGGGAGATGAACCCTGCTGGAGCGGGGCAGTTCAGCCCATGGGGGAGTCCTGCCTCCCCACCCAACCCGCTCCGCCTGAAAAAGGGGGCACCCAGCCCCAAATCACGGCTCTTGCATCCAGGCGCAGGGGGCTCTCTCTGCCAGGCAGCTGCTGCAGAGCGGTGTTCTCCTCACCTGCCCGTTAGGGGACCAAGAGCACAGGGGAAACAGGATGTGGTGACTTCCAGTACCTGAAGGGATGTCACACAGAGGAGGGCCAGGATCTCTTCTCGATCATCCCAGTTTGCAGGACACGGAATCATGGGCTCAAGTGACAGGAACCCAGATTCCGCCTGGACATCAGGAAACATTTCCTGACTGTCAGAGCAATAAGACAATGGAGCCAACTACCTAGGGAGGTGGTGGGCTCTCCCCAGGGCTTTTTTTCTGGTGGAACTCACCGGAACTGAGTTCCAGCACCTTTTCTTCTATTAATTGCATTACAATTTAATCGCCATCTACTCCCGAGGAAATGTAATCCAAGAGTTCCGGTACCTTTTTCTCCAGAAAAAAAGCACTGGCTCTCCCACTCTGGAGGCATTCAAGGTGCGGCTGGACAGCCATCTGTCGGGGATGCTTTGACCTGGATTCCTGCATTGAGCAGGGGGTTGGACTCGATGGCCTGGTAGGCCCCTTCCAACTCTACTTTTCTATGATTCTATGAAATACTTTGGGATTGGGGGGACCTGTGTGTGTGTGTGTGTGTGTAAGAGTTCAGGGTTCCCTTGGTATATGCAAGCCAAGCGGAATGGATAGGGTTAGGGCTGCCAACTTTTTCTTCTTCTTCTTTTTCTACTGGCCTTTGGTGCCTTTGACAGCAAGCTGTCATTTTATTTCATTGTTTTTCACCATCGGCTCACTGTGCCTTGAGACCGCCCAATCACCGAAGTTCACTGGGCCGCCTGCAATAGATTAGAAGCGTAAAAATGCAAACATTGAAACAAAGTCTAACAACAGTGCCAAATGAAGCCAAGATAAAATCAGCCGCAAAGAAGGCAGCTATTCCATCACATAAAAAGCAGCAGCAGCAGCAGCAGCAGAATAAAGCACTTGAAAGAGCTAAATAAAAACTGCAGCAAAGCAACAAGTTGTTGTGGAGGAGAAGGCCATTGGTGGCTACTAGTCCTGATTGGGTATTGGCTGTATTGGCTATATCAGAGGCAGTAGACCTATGTGCACCAGTTGCTGGGGAACATGGGCGGGAGGGTGCTGTTGCACTCATGTCCTGCTTGTGGGTTTCCCGTGGGCAGCTGGTTGGCCACTATCTGAACAGAATACTGGACTAGATGGACCCTTGGGCTGATCCAGCAGGGCTCTTCTTGTGTTCTTATGTTCTTAAGTTCTTAAAATGCCTGGGAGCAAGGCAGTTTGGTGCCCTAGGCAAGATCAGATATTTAGCGCCCCCCCCCTTCCCACTTGAACCCACTTGTACTGTTATTTTAAACTGTGTTTTTAAATTTGGTTTTTTAATTCTTAAACTATTTTGTATGTTTTAATTGTTTTTATGCATAAAGTATTGTGAACCGCCCAGAGAGCTTCGGCTGTGGGGCAGTATATAAATGAAATAAATAAATAAATAAATAAACCCTCCCTCCCTATTTCTGGCGCCCCCTTTAGCCCTGCGCCCTAGGCGGCTGCCTAGCTGGCCTAATGGTAGCACCGGCCCTGCCTGGGAGAATTAAAAAAAACAAAAACCTATTCCTCACGTGTCAAAAAGACCACAACGTAGGCGCCAGGTGAGCCTCTCTGGGGAGGGCTTTCCACAGCCATGGTGCCACCAGTGAAAAGGCCCTCTCCTTGGTAGCCTCACCTCATTTGGCAGGGGCATCTTAATTCTCGGCAGCACGATCCAATGTCGCTACCCATAACTCCCTGAACTCAGAGGGATTCCGGGCATCCATCCTATGGAGGGCAGGAGGAGGAGCACAGAGGCGAAGGCCACCTCCGTGCTTCTCCCGCCCTGCAAAAGACTTGGACGGCTGACTTCGGCCCTCTAAGTCATTTGCGCCCGCTCGCGAGGAGGACAGGCTTAGGTGCTGCCAGGATACATCGTATCCTGGCGGAGCCTGTCTCCTCCCCTTCTCGCCCCCCCCCCCGAATGCCCACCACACACTGTCTCCGAGGCCAGTCTTACGACCTCGGAGCTGCAGCCGGCGTGGTTCTTTCCACGCCGGCTGCAAGAGAGGGCGCTCCGAATTCGGAGTCCCAGCTCTGATCCTCGGAGCACATTTCCAAGGTCATTGCTGGGACTCCAAATTTTCCTATGTGGCCATTTAGACGCCTGTCTGGTGGCCATAGGATTGCACCCTTAATGTCCAGGTAGGTAAATATACAGAGATGCAGCCTGAGAATTTTTTTCTCCTAGCATGGAGTTAGAGACATGGGGGTAGAGGAGAGTTTAAAAAAAAAACAAAAAACTACCTAAATGTATCAGATGGGCTTCTGTTAAAAGTACAGGAGCAGGGACAGATGGGGAAAGTTTCTCCACAGGGAGGACCAAGGTCTGGAGTCTCAGTGGCCTTGGCTGGCAACCGAGAGGGCAACCATCCCTCTACGGTTTTGCCCCATGCCACCTGCCTGCAGACTGGATTAAAAATGCACGAAGACACACACGACACAATACATCCACCCTTGCAGTAAACTCTTGCTTTGTTGAAATCATGTATAATCGCTGGGAAGTCATAAATATTCTCTCTTCGAATCTATCAAGTCTCAGAGATCCATTCTTTATCTAGATCTTGGGGTGGGAGGAAAGTTGAATGGTTATGTCACCTCTATTCGACTGAATACGAAACTTGATTGCAGTGCGTTTTTGAACAGCACGAAATTAAATAATGAAAAAACAAGGAAGTTCTTACTGTGTGGGGGGCCCCGCGGCAAATGATAAATAGACTCCTGCGTTAACATGCAGGGGAACCCCCTCCCCCTATCATGAATGCACAGAAGGGAAGCAGGAAGGTGAGACTATGCTGGCTGGGAATGATGGAAGGTGTAGTCCAACACATCTGGCGTATGCCAAGCTGGGGAAGGCTGCTATATGTAATATACGGTCCAACCCCTATATAGATCACAGCAAGGATGTGCTGAGCTCTTTAGATTGGTGCTCAGTAACCAACAACAGTAACCTGGAGCTGAACTGTCCCGTGCCCTGGAAAAGTCCAACCGAAGAAGGTTCAATATGGCCGCTGTTTAGTTACACAAACAATAGCGATACAAAACAACTTATGGTGTTACCTAGTTATAAATTAATATGTTAATCGGTGGCGGCAGCATTTAGATCATATTGAGATAAGATGTTTTGACAATTCGTGGAATTGTCCAGGAATTAGGTAGCATGCAGATAATATATTTTGGACTCTTTTGACCTTCTTTTGCTGGACAGATTGTTTGGAGTTACAGCACCGCACCCCAAAGGTGCCATTTTGCCAGCCACTCCTCAACCAAACCAGGGACCCTTCCATTTTCATTTATTTACTTATTTCTTTATTACATTTCTGTACCGCCCAATAGCCGAAGCTCTCTGGGCATTGCACAACATTTAAAACCATAAAATACGACACGATGACACACAACATAGCAGTTTACAAGTGTAAAAAGACAGTATAAAATCAAATTTAAAAACCTGAAATCAAACCTGGCCGCAGTCGAAAAATTTAAAATGCAGCAACAGATTTAAAACGACAGAAACTGAAAGACTAAAATGCCTGGGAAAATAAGGTCTTCAACTGGCACTGAAAAAAGAGCACAACATAGGCTCCAGCCAGGTGAGCCTCCCTGGGAAGGTCATCATTACTTCTTCGCCTTATAATGCAACAACTGGGGGAGGAAAGTTTGGGAAGTGAGATGAGGAGGAAGTGCTAGCTTTGATAGGGCGGACATGCATCCTACTTTACTGAAGACGGCCATCTGTTGGAAGGTGTCTAAGCCTTCTCTACGTTAAGCTTTTTAACCCGCATCTTTACCGAGCCTTCTGTTTCTGGATTCTTTGTGGGATTAAGATCGGCTACTTAACACATGATTCCCCCCCTCCTGGGGTCTTTTCTCCTTCTCTCTTCCTTTCTATATGTCCCATTGCACAATCACAAGGTGGTGGTGGTGGTGCGGTATAGCGGAATTGCGAAAATACACGAGCTTCTCATTGCGGTTCATTCTGCCATTTCCAGATTATTTATTTATTTATTTATTTTATACCCCCGCCTTTTTTCCTGCAAGGAACCCAAGGCAGCTTACATAATCCTCCTCCTCCTCTCCATTTTATCCTCACAACAACCCCGTGAGGTAGGTTAGGCTGAGAGTCAATGACTGGCTCAAAGTAACCCAGTGAGTTTCATGGCCGAGCGGGGACTAGAACCCGGATCCCCCGAGTCCCAGTCCAACACTCTCACCACTACACCACACTGGCTCACTCGGGGGGGGGGAGCCATGGAAATGCTTGGAAAGCACGGAAGGGGCCCTGGAGGGCGACGACGGCATAGTGTAAGGCACCCGCGCAAACTACCACGAGTGAGAATCACGAGCACACGATCAGTGCTTCCTGTAGGGAAGCCCCGAGTCCAGTTTAAAGATCAAGAACCATCATAAGGAAGGAGAGTCCAGGGGCCGTGTGCGCTCGTGATCCCTCACTCATGGAAGTTTGCGGGTCCCGCATACGACACCGTCATCCTCCAGGGCCTCTCCCGTGTCTTCCAGCCATTTTTCACGGGTTTTTTTCGAGCGAGGAAAGTGCAGTATTATCCTGGATGCTGCCATGATTCGCTTTCTGGAGCCTTGTGTATATTCACAATTCCGCCCTGTACCACAGCGCCACCTTGTGGCTGTGTAATTAAAGACGGAGGAACATACAGAAAGGCAGAGAATGGGGACTATTTCTAGAATATGTTTTAGTAGAGGGGAAGCCATGTCTAGATGGGATGTATTTTTGGAAGGATTAATAATAATGGATTATTATGATAGAAACTTTTTTTTTTTTTGGCCCCACTTCTTTAATTATATGTATGTTTTTTCTTTTTCATTTGTTTTACATATATGGTTTGAAATTAAGTTAAATAAAAATTTTATATATAAAAAATAGAAAGGCAGAGAAGGAGAATCCTCGGGGGAAAAACCCTCGTGTAAAGGACGCGCTCGTACTCCTGCAAAGAAAATGGAAGACGAAGCCTCGATAAAGTGCCGGGTTAAACACCTCGTGTAGGGAAGCCCCCGGTCACGGTCTTCCCTACTATGGTGAGGACGGGTATTGTACTTCTGTTTAAACTACAGTGATCATTTCTGAGTTTTCATCGATACATGTGCATTAGCACAGGCAAATGTTATGCCAATGTGCCCTCTTCTTTGGAGATGCGATGCCTAAATGGCCCCTCCCTCCCTCCCTCCCTCGGCTTTGACAAAGTTAAGTTGACCCTAGAACTCCTAGAATGTGGGGAGGTGGAAGATGAAGCGGGTTGCCAACTTTTAGGGCTGCCAACTTTTAAACTGGCCCCCGTTCCTGTGCCTTCAACACAGGAGGCGACAAAACTAATCTCCTGGCCTGGAAAAAGCGTCATTCTTCCATGACCATTTCTGCAGATCAAAAGGCCGGGGTATGATATTTTCTGGTCAGCTGGTGTCCTTGAAGTGCCACGCTTACTCAGACCTTCCAAATGACACCCAACGGCGCCCTCTTAGTAGTGCAGGGAGCTGCAGACGGCGTGATGACCTCAGTCTTGGCTGTTGAACTCAAGCAACTCCACTAACTTCACTGATTCATTCATTCATTTACAAGGCTATATACAGCTCCCTGGCAAGGCGCCTAGCATGGGCCTGCGGCGGGGTTTTCTCCTAGTCAAAGCGAACTGGGGAGCAGGGCGAGAGTCTGGAGGCTGAGAGTTGTACTTAAAGCAGGCGCAGGGGACTTCTTTCAGCCCAGAGGCCAAACTGCATTTCGGAGAAGCTCTCAAAGGCCGCATTCCACTGGTGGGCGGGGCTGGAGGCTAAGGGGGCGGGACCAGAGGCAAAAGGGGTGGGGGCAAAAATACAAAAGAATCCCAAGCTCTCTCTTCCCATTCCTAAGCCTTAGGAGGGGCATCTCAACACTTTGAGAAGGGGGGAAGAAAGACTGCACAAAAGCCAGGAAACGACTACATGATCAGTGGTTGGGGGGAAGCGGGTGTGGGGAACCCCCCAAAGGGCCCAATTGGGACCCCAGAAGGGCCAGTTTTAGCCCCCAGGCCTGAGGTGTCCCTCCCTGGAACAAGGTATCCAATGTACCACAAGAGAACCAAGATGGTGCCAATGAAGGGTGACCAGATGCAGAGCTCGGATCACGTACCGACCGTTAATTGTTGGGTAGAAGATGGAATTTGCGGTAGGCTATCTATCCCGTGCTCACCCAGGATTGCCAACGGGCAGACAGAACCCACCTGGCTGGCCTGTTCCTGTGTTCTTCGCAGAGCTGTGATATGCAAAAATCGGCCGGTCATTGCTTCATCCTCTGTCATTGCTTGATGTGTCCGCCTCGTATTCCGTCTCTTTGGACACATTTAAAATCGGCACTTTTAGGGGGCAATCCTACGCATGTTTAGACCGAAAAAAGGCGTACAACTCCCAGCATGCTGGGAGTTGTAGGCCTTTTTTTTCTGTCTAAACATGCATAGGACTGCGCCTTCAGTTAAATTCCATGCCCTTGTGTTGTCGCATCCGAGGAAATTGGGTCCCCCTCGCTCTCTCTGTCTGTGAATGCGCCTGTTGTGATTATGAAATACTAAAAATCTCACCTGAGGACGAGGATACGTTCGTGTGTGTGTTCCTATTTACAGTAATACCTTGGATTGCAAGTAACTTGGTCTGAGAGCGTTTTGCAAGGCAAGCAATTTTTAAAAATAAATTTTGACTTGATAAACAAGCGACGTCTTGCAATACAACGTAGGGATGTAACCGCTCGCCTCGAGCGGGCGTAGCAGGCCGAAATCGGCCCTGCTCACGCCTGCCAGAGACTCGCTTTGATATAAGAGTGTTTTGAATTACAAGCACGGTTCCAGAACGAATTATGCTTGCAATCCAAGGTATTACTGTATCTATTTTGACCAGCAAGCCAACCCAAGCACTGGAGCAATAGCGCCACCTTGTAGCTAGAATTTTTGTCCATGCGGCTGAAAGCGCCAGTTTCTCCGGTTCTGGGGAATTGAGGCCATTTGGGATGGCAGCCCTTGGCGTAGTGCTTCCATCCTGACAGCCAGCAATTCAAATGGTTCAGCTTTTCTCATCAAGGAGCTGATGTGACTCTTACACCCGCTTTCCCTCGCCCTGGGGTGTTCCAGAGGTGTCAGACGGCAATGGCCGCCCGTCATTCCCAGCCATTCTCTGATTGGAGATAACACAGCCGGGATTTCTACGGAGGGTGGGACTTAAAGCCATCCAAATGAAATCCCCTTTTCATTTGGATGGCTTCAAAAGGGGATTGGACAAATTCACGGAGGAGAAGGCTATTGATGGCTACAAGTCCTGATGGCTATATGGTATCTCCAGTATCGGAGCTATGTACACCAGTTGCTGGGGAACATGGGCGGAGGGTGCTGTTGCACTCATGTCCTGCTTGGGGGGTCCTGTGGGCAGCTGGTTGGTTGGCCAGCCACTGTGTGAACAGCTACGCTGGCTGGGGCATGCTGGGAGTTGTAGGCCAAAAACACCTGGGGACCCAAGGTTGGAGAACACTGGACTAGATGGACCCTTGGTCTGATCCAGCAGGGCTCTTCTGATGTTCTTACGGAGGCCAAGCTCCGATTCCTAGAGGAACCCATTGCTCTGTGGGATGGATTGGGGAGCTTGGCAGACTGGACTAGGTCTGGGGGCCAGGGGTTCTGCACCCCTGTCCTGCAGCAAGTCTATTCCCCCCCCCCAACCAACCACATAGGAATGGCAATCACTCAACACCTTGATGAGTGGCTTCCACACGTTCGCCCTTTTCTCTGGAATTGCTGTACTTTGTTCAATCACTTTTTACCAGCCGTCAAGACGAGGTCTTCGTCAAATGGTTGCAGTCCAGTGTGTTCTGTGTTGTCCTGTTGTGCTTTTTCAGACCTGATTTGTTGGTAATAAAATGCAATTGCAGCACAAGCTTGTCTAGTGTGGCTTCTAAGGGTGCATTTGCCTCTAATTAAATTCTTCATTTGCAGGTCCAGCCTGTTTATATTGCTTCTTAATGAGTGCAGGTGAAGGATTATTGCCCCTTGTCAGTTTCTGTTCCAGAGGGCGGGGTGCTGGTGGCTTTAATTACTAGTTTCTTATCATCATCATCATCATCATCATCATCATCATCATCTAGCCTTCTTTCTTTTTTTATTGATGGCAAAATAGTGCTATTTCACTTTGAAGGTGAAAAGGAAAGTAATCATAGGAACTTGGAAACAGAAACTGTCCGGGGCAATTAAGAGAGGCTGTGAATTAAGAGGTTATTCATCACTAATCCCCCATCAGAAAGCCAAAAAAAAACAGGCTGAATTTACACGGAGGAAGCTTTTAATTAACATTGCTGCTGGGAACCTTTGCTGAACAGGATTTGCTTATGAGTAAACATTATAGGACAGTCTTGGCCGTGGAAAGGGCATTGCTGGATAATATTAATTATGTGCTTCATAGAATAGAATCATAGCATAGTAGAGTTGGAAGGGGCCTAGAAGGCCATTGAGTCCAACCCGTTGCTCAATGCAGGAATCTAAGTCAAAGCATCCCTGGTGCGGAAGCCCTGTTTTTATTCTGCTTTCAGCTCACTGTGGAAATGCAATGCCGCAGCAGCACTTGAGGGCTCTACTGGGTTCTTTCTTGCCCACTGATATAGTTCTAAGAATAAAATACTTTAAAAAAAATTTTTTTTAGCATCATAAAAAATAGTCTTAGGCTTATACTGCCACCTTGTGGTCATTACCCCTTGTTGCGTGCACATAGATCTATGACATTTAACATGTCAAACCTGTGCAGACTTTTTATGACATTAACGGTCATGGCTTCCTTCAAAGAATACTGCCCTACTTTACAGAGGGCAGTCCTCCGTTCGAAGGCATCCTCTCTTTGAAGAGCTGTCCTATCCAAGTCTGCTTTTAGATAGCCCCAAGAAAGGAAAGCAGGGACCTTGAACTTCCCCATCAACAGTTAGCACCTGGAGCTGTGTGCCTGCAGGTCACCTGGTCGCAGTCTTCCTCACTATGGCATGATGTATTGTGCTTCTATTTCATTTACAGTGCTATATTCTAAATGTGCATTTCTACCATATAAATTAGCAAGTGCAAATGTTATGCAAATTGGTGTCCTCTTTTTTGGTGATGCATTTCCTGTTGTTGTTGTGTGTGTTTTTGGCAGTGAGTGAGCGACCGCTCTTCTTGGGTGGATATCTGTTTCATTGCCTTAGAACTATAACCCTCTGTTTGTTTATGGTGCAAATCGGTGTTCTCCAACCGTGGGTCCCCAGATGTTTTTGGCCTACAACTCCCAGCATGCCCCAGCCAGCATAGCATGCTGCGAGTTGTAGGCCAAAAACATCTGGGGACCCAAGGTTGGAGAACACTGGTGTAAATGAATTAGGGATGCACAGATTTTGGTAAAACCATTCTGTCTGTGTTTTGCGGATTGTCAGGTGTCTTTGGTTCTATCGTCCACTCATTGACAGAATCAGATTTTTGGGGAGGGATGTACTAGAATTACATTCCAGTCACGCAATGTGCATTAACGTGCATGTGCATTGGCATGAATGCGCATTAGAACAAGTGGAAATTAATACTAAAGTGCATTAGTGCAAGTGCAAATTCACGCAAATCCCACCCCCCAAAAGTTAAAAAAAAACAAAAAACAAGTCTGGAAGTCTGGAATCCACGTGACTCAGAAAAAAAGCTGCTCTGCTGTGAAATCCACAGGTCAGATTCATAGAAATCCGAACTCATTTGAATCTGTTGTGGAATTCTCCGACATCCCCGCTTAGAATTGTTGTGGGTCTGGAACCAAAGGTTTTATTTTGGGCTTAAAGAAGGGAGGCTATCTCTGGCCATACGAACAAGGAGGTTGAGGATTTGTGGATCTGAGCGACTCCATCTTCCTTTCTGTCCCTCCATCCGCCCGAGAAACACCATTACTGAGTTATTTAAGATCAGCCATATTCAGAAATGTTGCTGGAATTTTCACTCCCTCTTTGGCTACCCTCAGAATTCCTCTGATGTTTCCTGCCCAATGAAGAAACTGCACATTTAACTTCAAATGTTGCTTTGGGCTGACTTGTGACAAGTTTCAATGGACATGTAGAACCCCTGCTTGGAATTTTCACCAGGACCGCTGCAAGGCAGTTTGGTGCCCTAGGCAAGATCAGATATTTAGCGCCCCCCCTTCCCACTTGAGAGCGCTGTATTTTTTTTTCAAGGCGTTTCTGGTGCCCTCTTTAGCCCTGCGCCCTAGGCAGCTGCCTAGTTGGCCTAATGGTAGCACCGGCCCTGATTTTCACCCAAGTTATCACAACTTCTTCTTGTTGAGTTCCCTCAAAGTGCCTCCGCCGTTTCACCAGAGGAACCTTCAGACTGAGTTGTAGCCATTCCTGCCCTGTCTCTGCATCTCCCTGTTGGGTTTTTTTTTAGCAATCGATTTCCTTCCTGCTCCAAGTTTCATTTTAGGCAGTTGGCTATTTGAAATGTGCATTATTTAACATACACGAACGAATGCCCATTTCCAAATGTCTGGCGCAAATGACCTAATTATATACTCCAGAGAGGATGCTACCCAAAGAGATGCAAATCTAAAAAGCCAAAGAGAAGTTTGTCTCGGAAATAATCACACTCATTGAGGGTCTGGGTTTTGTTTTTTTTCCCTTCAAAATAAAATGTATTCATAAAGTTGTTCATTTTTCTCCAGAGGGTATCATGCAAGCTTTGCTAAACAAGGTAATGTTGTCGTTGTTCTTGTTTGCAAAATGAAGAATAGGCAGAATTCAATATCTTATGGCAACCTGTACACACACACACAGAGAGAGAGAGAGAGAGAGAGAGAAGGTGCAACCTAGAGTTTTAAAAAATTAAAACGTTTGAGGCAGAGAGAACTAGAAAAGAAGAAAAGAGACAGCGGCTGGGTAAAGATTTTTCTTTTTCTTCCCCCCCCCCTTGCCCTGCTAAGCAGAAAGAAGCTACAAAGTCTCTTAGTCTGAAAACCATCTTCCGTTCGATGCCAAAAGAGGAAGAAATGTTAAGAAAGCCAGATATTTAAAAACACCACGTTTGATTCCAACCCCCCCTGACTGGTTAACATCCCCCCCCGCCCGCCCACCCCCACTTCCACAATGCATTAGAAAATTGTTCCCATATGCTCTGGTTTTTAAGAAAGTCAGTGGGGGATTTGGAAAAACGTTCTTCAAAAACAAGACAAAAACACCAGTGCCCCAGACCGCGAGGCTATCAGCCGCAAGATTGGGTACACCCCTGCCGCTTTGATGCCACTCCACTCCGGGCTTGGAAAGTGTGGGAGGGGTCCTCCCGAGAGGTGGGGTCGGTCGCACCGAAGATGTGGGCAGGCAAGCGTCTGCAGTGTTAGCCTTGGGTAGTGAGCGGGCAGAACTTCCTATGTCGGTTTTTGGCCCACCTAATTTAACGAATGGGACACATTTGTCCCAGGCTGAGAGTTCTGCGACCAAGACTGAAGTGCAAATTCCTGGACCTCCCGTGATGGTTGCGGTGGACATCAGGCCCAGCTGTACTCACTCTTAGTGGCAGGCAGGAGCATCTCTGAGAGAGCGACCTACTACTCGACACCCCCTCACACACGCCTTTCCTCAGTTTCCCCCTCCTCGCTTTAAAAACATCTGGGTGGGTGCAGAGGCGTGAAAACAAGCCAATTTCCTGCCCTGCCCCTTTCCCCAGGCAGGTCAAAGCAGGCCGCCAGAGCAGAACAACAATTCACTTGTCAAAGCAGCAGAGGTGAGATGGGAGGCTTCTTCTGGTCCCACCTGTGCAGAGGGGGCAGAAAACCTTCTTCCTCGGCCCCCCTGCTTTCCACAGAGACTGTCTTAGCCCTCATAATCCCCAGCGGAAGTGAATCCTTCAACGCTTGTTACCGTCGGCCTCCCCCATTCCTTCTCCCTCCCCCTCCCCCTGTTCTCTTCCTTGCAATGTCAGAGTTAATTGTTGTGAGCCGCCCAGAGAGCTTCAGCTATTGGGCGGTATAGTAATGAAATAAATAAATAAATAAATAAATACAGTCTAGATTGGAAGCCCCTTGTGGGCAGGGACCTCTCTCTTTGTGCCATGTCACAATGTAAAGCGCCGAGTGCATTGATGGCTCTGGGTAAGTAGCAGCAGTAACCAAAGGTGATCTCTTAGAGCAGGAGTGCAGAACCTCTTTCAGCCCAAGGGTCAAATTCCACTGTGGTGAAGCTCTCGGGGGCTGCATTCCAGCGGTGGCTGGGACTGAAGGCAAAAAGGGGTGTGGCCAAAAAAACATCTTATTGTAGCTTAAAGTTTCTACTGCCAGTAACTCAGGCTTAGGAGACTGAGTTTCAACATCTTAGAATGGGTGGGGGAAAAAACCTGCACAAAAACTGGCAAACCACGAAAATATTGGTGGTTAGGGGGGAGGGGGAGGGGCATGGGGGAGTGGGCGTGGCCTTCTGGGGAACCCCAAAGGGCTGGATTGGGACCTCTGGAGAGCCAGAGCTGGCCCATGAGCCTGAGGTTCTGCACCCCTGTCTTAGATATCAGGCTCCCCCATTCCATTCATCCCAAGGCCTTGGGCTGGCTACTGCTTTCATAAACAGATGGAACAGGACAGCACACTGGGCAGAGACGGAATTGCAGCAAGGAAGATGCAGAGGAAGATGAAATACAAGCTGCCCAGCAGGGAGAGAGCCCTTGCTACCTGCTCCTGCTTCCTCCCTTCGTCCTCTGGCTCAGAATAAGCGTCCTGAACAGTGTTTGCATCTCCCCGACCTTACAGAAGCCAACAAATACAGAATCAGATGAAGGGCCTTTACAAAATATAGCCACCTCCTCCAGGGCCAGCTACTGTACATATAAGACTAAAGATCACTTCTGCGCCATGCTGAGACAACATTTCTCCATAGCTCAGCCAGCAGGGCCCACTGGTCGTTGTCCATGGTCCCGAGTTCAGCTTAGAGAGATCTGACTTTGTTAGGGATGTAACCGCTTGGCTCGGAGGGGGGGGCGTAGCGGGCCGAAATCAGCCCCGCTCACGCCCCCCCGAGACTTGTGGGCCTTACCGGGTCTCGGCTCCGCTCGCCTCTCCGCGACGAGCCGCCCGCACCCGATGGGACCCTGCACTGCTTGTGACTGGACCCCGCGCTGCATCTTTTCCATAGAAACCAGGGCAACAGGGCTTAAAACAGCCGGGACCGTCACGGCGGACGTGGGCGGCTCGACCGGCGTGGAGAATCGCTCTGCACCGCTGAGAATCGAGCAGCATGGGGGGGCCAGCGCGGAGAGGAGAGGCGCAGTGAGGTGCCCCCCCTTAAGGTACGTTAACATCTCTACTTTGCCTCCATCTGACATGACCCTTCCTGACTTGACCTTTCCAGAAGAAACTCAGCTTGACTGCTCTTGCTCCTCTGGTGAACCTCAAGCCCCAGCAGAACAGCAGAGTTCATCTCAGCCACCTTGTGGGATGGAGGCATTTGTGCCTGAAAATCAGGCCCTATTGGGCAAAAATCAGGCATTGCAAGTGGAAGGGGGTCCAACTTTCAAGCTAGAATATGGCCCTTTCGGGGATAGTTGTGATCTTTTCAAGCCATAGGAGCCTACTCTACTCTTTCAGCTTTCAAGTGAAGAAGATGCCCAGTCAGCCATCTGGAGAAATTTGATGGGAACTCTTGGACGTTCCCCCATTTTTTTGGTGCAATGCCAGGTTTACATCGAACTTCAGCCTGACGATTATGGTTCCAACTAAGTCTGGGGGCTTGTTCGCACGACACGGGAACCGCAAGTCCCCCGCGGTTCCCGTGTCGTGTGAACGTCGACCGGGGGTGCCCCCGCGGGACAGCCGCGTGCAAAGTGACCATGGTCGGTAGAGGGGTAAGCCCCTACCGCGTGTGGTCACCGTGCTGTGCGAACAGCGGGCGGCCGTCCCGCGGGGTCCCCACAGAGGCGGCAGCCCAGAGCGGCCGGAGCGGCCGCCGCTCCGGCCTGTAGGGGCAAACGGCCCCTCTGGGCATCCCGGGGCCCTGCCCCCTAGTGCCGGGAGGCCCGCACTGCGGTGCGGGGACTGCGGGGTCCGCCCACGCGTGCGGGGCGCAGGTCGTCTGCGGCGCCCCGCCGGACTCTGCAGGCGGCCCCGTGGTGCCTCCCCCGCCCGCAGCCTGGGTCGTGCAAACCGGCCCTGGGTGTGCTTCTTCACCTGTTTACTGATAGACATCACAGCAAAGTGGGCTACGCTGTATTCTTCTGACTACTAGACCCCCATCTGGAACGACTTAGCTCAAATGGAGGCGGCGGCAGCAGCACCAGTGATCATGGTGGACTTAATCAACCAGTGCCTTTGCATAGCGGGGTGGCTGGAATCTCGGAAGGATGGGAGATGCCCAGACCCAGACCAGTTGTCCCAGCATCCTCTGGTACCAAGGCACAGGAACTACCAGCATCTCTAAAACCTGTCACAGAACCTGAACCAATTAAATTTGGAGGGGTACATCATGCCTGTCTGGAAGAAAAGGATCGGTGACTGACATCAGCTTCACCCGTCAGCCTGTCGAGAAAGCCCTGAAGTGTCCGCTGGAAAGGAAAACTCTTGACGCCCCACTGTACTGGGCCTCCCAGCAGCTGGCCCAACCCCCAAAGGACCTGCAGTCAGAATCTCCATTTCTGTTTACTGCTAAGACCAGTGGAGGCTCATGGCTCCGAGTCCAGTGTTGGTGGGGCGGTGTATCCGCTCCGGGTTTTAGTTGGAACTTTTAAGGAGCTGTCCATGGTGCTGAACCCTGGGGCCGAAATAGGCCCAGCTCCTTTAAAGTTCAGACTGGAACCCGGAGTGGATACAACACCCCCCTGACCTTGGAGCCACTGCTGATTAAGACTCTGCCCTCTGGAGGGGCATTATATCCTGTGTGCCTGGGCCGTGGTCAACTCAGAAGCCTCCAATAATTTCACTGATGATGCCTTCCTCTAGACCCCAAAACAGACACCTGTCCTTATCAAGGCCATCGATGGTCACCCTTTGATGTCCAGTGTGATAATGCAAGACCAAAATCCAGAATGGGCTGCCCTTCAATGTGGTGTGACCTCCCTGCATTTTCCCCCGTCATGTTGTGGGGTCACCTGGTTAGCTCAGCACAACCCTGCCCTCTGCTGGAGAGTGACCAACCCATGCTGTTTCATCAAAACATGATGCAGTTGGCAGCCGCAACATAGTCCGTTGACCCCCAAATCCCCCAGCTCCCATCTGAACACACCGACTTTGAAGAAGTGTCTGGTCCAGTAGAAGCTAACAACCTACCACCCCGTTGGCCTTATGGTTGTGTTAGGGCTTAGGACGAGACCCGGGTTCCAGTCCCCGCTCGGCCATGAAACTCACTGGGTAACTCTGGGCCAGCCACTGACTCTCAACCTCACCTACCTCACTGGGTCGTTGTGAGGATAAAATGGAGAGGAGGAGGATCCTGTCAGCTGCCTTGGGTTCCTTGCAGGAAAAAGGGTGGGAAGGAAATGTAATAATAAATATAATTTTAAACATCTCTCCACTACGTATCCTTCCTGTAAGCTGATGATTCCTGGAAACCTTTACCTGTCACCCAGGTCATCAACCCTTTGGCTTTTTGTCTGTCTCTGCCTTCCCTCTGCTATGAAAATCTACCATAGATCACTAGTCTACTCATTCGCTTCACACTTAACACTGTTCCCAGCTGAACCCAAACACCTCCACCCCTAGTTCAGATGGATGGAGAAAAAGAGTTTGGGGTCCAGGACATTCTAGATTCTAGTGTGCAGAAAGAGTAGTTCCTTCCAATGCCTTCTGAAGAGGAAAGAATATGTGCCGTAAGAAATAGGAACCAGCCACAAATATCCCTGCCCAACTTCTGAGCAAGTTTCACAAACAGTGTCCAAATCAACCCAGACTTGCTCCTTTGGGGGAGCGTGCTTGGGGGGGGGGATGGTGTCATGACCCCTGAACCCAGGGTCTTGGAATACCCCAAGGAACACTCAAAGGGGAATGAAGTACAGTCTGCTCCCCCCGAGAGAAAACCCTCACTACCTGCTGCTGTGCCTTCCCCTGCTGGAGGATGTGGCCTTACCATCGCCCTCTAACTCAGATGAGTCCCCAACAGTGCATTCCGTCTCAACATCTTAGGAGCCAATGAATACAGGATCAGGCAAGGGCCCTTTAAAAACCACAGCCTCTTCTTTCCAGGGAGGTGGAGCCAGCTACAGTACAGGCCTGGTTAGCCTACATACAGTTTCAGATGGCTTCAGCTCCCTGCTGAGATAACATCTCTCCATCAGCCAGTGGGGGACCTACTGGGAGCTGTCAATAGTCCTGCGTAGAGAGCCTTGCCTTGAGTGAACTTGACCATCCCATCCCCACCCTTCCTTTTCCTTCCCTTCCCTTGACCGGGCATTACCCTGCCTGCCCAGAAGAGACTCGGGCTGACCATTTCTGCTTCCCCTGCAAGCCTCAAGTCCCAGCAGAAGAGGTTATAGTGTTGCCATTCTCGAGATGGCTGTACTTCCTGTTTCTCTAACTAAGAGTGGCTCCAAAATGTCTTCTGGGTGAAGAAGGCCTTCCGTCTCACACTGGCATGCAGGCTTGCTCGCCATGCTCGAATGGCTGACTCCAGACTGAGAAGCATCATCAACTGGAGCAGGGCGCTGGTGTGCCCAGTAGTTGACCTTAACATACATCTAGACAAAAATAATTGCTCCTGAAAGGGAACTCGGATTGTAGGGAAATTCAATAGAAGAAATCTACTGCACAATCAGATGACCAAAGGTACTGAGCATTTGCTCTGGTCTGGACAGCATCCCTGATTCTAGTGCCATTCTCATGTTGTGTATCTATGAGAGAGGATATCGCCTTACACTATAAGAAGGATCGTTTTCAGCAAAGCAGTAGGCACAGTTCATTTCTGATGACTGCTTCCCCCTTACTGGATCCTACACGGCACTGAAAGAATCACATGGGAACGGGTCCCACATCTGCATCACCAATCCCAGCGAGATGGGGTGGTGATGATGTGGGAACTTTCCATGTGACCCACTCATCCCACATGTGGCAATCAATCATCCCAGTGTAGCACATCACCCTCCTGCTATGGGTAAGAGATTAATCGTCTCCTCGGCAGGATATCCCAGAGTTTTCTTCCTAGAGAGGACGCAGTCCTCCTCAAGGTGGACAAAAACATCCTAGGGAATGAGTACAGAGCACCCCACTCTCGTGCGGGGCAGATCCGAGGAGGGTGGTGGTGTAGTCCTCCTTTAAAGAGGGATAAATACACTTTTTAACACACCTTTTGTCAAGGAGAGCGAAGCAGGCGTTAAAAGCGTGTTAAGTGGTTGTCTGAACTGAACTCACCCTTTATGGGCACAGCCTCACCCAAAAAAGCAGGAGGCAATGGCTTGTCCTCCATCTTGTCTGCCCACCTTCAAAATCACATAAGGGGAAGGGAGCTTATGCCGAGGTCAAAATGAATGTCCCCTCTTTTCTTGTCGCATTTGAGCCTGGGCAATGGGGAGATGGTCGCTTCGTCTTGGGTCTTAACGTAACCCCAACTCAGCGAACCAACTTTTTTCTTTTCTTTCTTTTTTTTTTAAACCACACGAAGACGATGGAAAACGTCAGATTGTAAAAGAGAGAGAATACATGGCCAAAAAAAACACACACACCACCGCACCCCTGCTGGCGTGGGCGTGCCTCTCTGGAGGCTCCTCCTCCCATCCCACATGCTGCCGCACCTCAAAAAGAGAGTAAGAGAGGAAGGCCGACTGTTTCTGAATAACCTTTGAGGGAGGGGTGTTACTCCCCTGTGACCCTGCGGTTCTAGCTGCAGTACAGTTGCAGAACCACCGGAGGGCGCTTTAGTAGGTGCGGCACGGGGTCCTTTGGTGAGGGCAGGCAGCGACTGGGTGTTAAAAGAGAACACACACACACACACACACACACACCCTGTTCCATCCCTCTTGGCTTGCACACCTTAGTTCCTGTGGATAGGAGACCCCAGTACTGGAATGTAGCTGCCCCCTTGGTACCGTGGGGTGAGAAGCGGGGGCAGGAGAGGAGGCTTCCTGCTTTAACTGCAGGCAGGGAGATGGGGCAGGGCGGGAAACAAACAACACTCAGGAGACGCCTGAAAAATTGGCGATGAGGAATGGAGAGCACAGAGCAGGCATCTGCTCTTGCGGCGAGGGGGAGAGAGGGTATTTCCTTGTCTCACGTGGATGATGATGCTTACAAGAAAAAGGAGGGGAAAAAAATAGAGGATGCTCTGAATGGTGGAGAAAGGACCACCGTTAAGTGTCTCTTTGTATAGTGCGCCCTCTTGTGGCCAGCTTCCTCTCCAGGCAGCATCCCGGGGGGGGGGGGCCCACCGGGCACTCGGGTCGGCGGTCCTCAGAAGCCCTTGATGTGGCAGTAGGCCTCAAGGCCGGAGAAGAGGATGTAGAGGAGCCAAAGGCCCATGAAGAGGCAACTGGTAAGGATTTTGGCGGTTCGGGGCCCCCCCAGCTCGCCCCCTATGTGCGGCCGGCGCCGGTACATGAGGACGCTGATGCAAACGAAGGCAAAGATGGTGAAGAGGGTGACGGAGAAGGCCAGGGTGCCCGTCTGCACCTCAAAGTTTTTGCCTTGGAAGGCCCAGTAGATGGCCGCCACGGACCACGCGACGCCCAAGCCCAGGAAGACGTTCACCGCGTTGCTGCCCGTCACGTTGCCGATGGAGGCGTCCGCGCATTGATCCTGCAGGGCGGCCACTTTGCTGGCGAAGGTGTCTGTGGGAAGAGGAGAGGCGTGAGGAGGGGGCAGCCGGCAGCCCTCGGGTGGGAGCCACTGAGACCCCGGCGTCGCGGGCAGGGCAGCTGCAACAGGGCCAGCAAAACCGGACCAGCAAAAGGACCGGCGGCATCCCAATAATGAAAAGAAAAACAGGCGACGAAGTCACCACAGCCCGCATTTTTATCGTGTGCTTTGCCCGCCCAATGTTTTCCGAGAGAACTCTTCTTCTTTTTCTTCTTCTTCTTCATGGGCTGCCTGCAACACAATGGACTGTAGACGTTTCAAAACTTTCCTCCATAAAAGCCACGTGACGTACAATTGTATTCTTTTTAACTGTATATGTAGCGGCTCTGAATCAATGTACTCATTATAGCAAGAAGTCCATGACGTTGTGCTGCATGTCATACGCCTTTTATGGAGGAATTTTTTTAAAAAAAATTGTATATTCCGTTAGGTCGCAGGCAGCCCATAAAGCAGTAAGTGGGGTGGGGGAACAACACGCTCCGCTCCAGAAGAAAAATAATAATATTCCCTTGGCAGAGCGACGTCAGTGGCGCTAGCGGGCAAAACAAAGTTTCTGCATCCCCCACAAACAGATCCTGCAAACAAGATGGGTTTCCCCCACAGAACCTACCTTCTCAGCTCCACCCCCAATATTTTTCTGGCAACATTACCACCAAGTGTAGGGTAATTATGGCACTCTCTCCCCATTCCAGTATGATAGTATACTCACTCAGGATCATCTGACTTTGCTTAGAATTAATCATTTTTTAATCATTATAATCTTGTAGTTGTTTTTAACTCTGTCATTGTAACTGCTGCTGCTAGCTCTGCTGTTTGTTTTTATAATCTGTGGTTTTAAATTTTATATTTATTTTATATTGTATTTTATGCTGTTAACTGTTGCAAACCGTCCAGAGAGCTTCGGCTATCGGGCGGTATAAAAATGTATTAAATAAATAAAAATGCATCCACACTAGGGGTGTCGGAGAAATCCACAACGGACCCAAATCCCTGTGGATTCTGCAACGGACTGGCTTTCCCAGGTCACGGGGAGTCCTTGGGGCCGCCGGACTGATTTTTTCATATTCTTGCGCAAATTTAGTCGCAGAAAAATATGAAAATAAAAAAAACATTGATCAAAAATGTGCAAGCCCCCCCCCCCACCCATAGAGTAAAGGGTGAAAATATGCATTATGGGGGCATTTGCGCATTTTGGCTGATGCGAGCATTTTCGGGAGCGTGGATTTGCGCAAATACGCACCTTTCTTTGGGACGGGGCACCTACAGTGTTAGAACCTGCTAGCAGCTTAAATGGTAACACTTCTTTGCACAGTTGTGTGCATTTCTAATTAAAAGCTAAAGGTTGCATTTCATGCACCTGAAGATCTTGGGTTAAAAAACAACTCAATGCATTTTGCAAGTGGAGCCTGTGCGGGCAGACATAAGCACCACTGGGTCCAGTGTGGCTTACGCCCAGATAATGCATAGAATTGCAGTCAGGCACCACAGACTCACTCATGAGATTTTATTAGTGGGTTTGTTTGTTTGTTTGTTTGAGATGCCTGTGTTTTATGATGGAGTCTTTTTACCAGAGCCTTAGCCCCTCTGCTCTGAGTATCAATACTACAAAACCAGGATCGATCTATCGATCTATCTGTCTCTCCTGGGGGCATGGCTACAGATTCTCCTTGGGGACGTGGCTATGGGGCAGGGCAGGGCTGGCCCTACCATTAGGCCAGTGTTTCTCAACCTTGGGTCCCCAGATGTTTTTGGCCTACAACTTCCAGCATAGCTGGCTGGGGCATGCTGGGAGTTGTAGGCCAAAAACATCTGGGGACCCAAGGTTGAGAAACACTGCATTAGGCAGAGTGAGGCGGCCTCCTCAGGCAGCAGATTCCGGGAGGTGGCCGCAATGTGTTGGAGAATAGAGCTCTGGGCCACGTGGTCTGCCCTGCACCGCCTACGCTAGTCTGCTGCTGTCCGATGCGGTGAAGGATGCATGCGGCTGCCCCATCGTCAACGTTGAGGAAAGATCCAACTACGACTCCGGTCAGCGTCTGTATATAAAACGGGAGAGGGCGCCATCTTGTCCGCTTCCTCAGGCAGCAAAACGGTTGAGCCGACCCCACTATGGGGGCTGCCGCGACGAGCTCCTGGACTTCAAAAAAATTTACCGCTACACCACTGCCCTGAATAATACCGAGATGCTGAGGGAAGAACGGCGGCAGAAAGCTGCCGCCATCCTGCCCCAGCCTTGGTCCTGCTTGGCAGCGTGTGGCTGGCTGATGTTGGAAACAGTATGCGAGGCTATAGTTTTCATAGAGTTTCATAGATCATAGAGTTGGAAGGAGCCTACAAGGCTATCGAGTCCAACCCCCTGCTCAATGCAGGAAACTAGAGGAGGGGTCTCCCATCCAAGTCATCACCAGGCCTGACCCTGCTTAGCTTTCCTATATGGGCCTTTTTGGTCTGATAATGAAGTGGGAAAAAGATGGAAAGAAAACTGAGGCAGAAGAAGATCCCCCCCCCCTCCTGGGAACAGACCGACCCCCCTTCCTTAACAGACTGCTTACATGGCAATAAATTATAGTCCCGCTGTATTTAGGGAAGTCAGTTAAGACAGCCTACGCAGCAGAATGTAAGAATAACCAAGGTACAGGAAACAGACAGCGAATATGCCAGGGAGTAAGTGACAAGTAATTGATGACGTATACTTTGATATAAGACTCTGATCACTTCTGTAAAAAATCGTTCAGTATGGCGATTCTATCCCCTGAACCTGTTGCTAGCAATAAAAAACTGTTTTCCAAGCCTGAGGTGGTCCGAGTCCTTCCTACTCTCTGGAGAAGGGTGATTTTTCTGCAACAATCCGGCAAGACAATGCTCACGTTCCTCCGATTAGAATACCTGGTATGGAAGTGCCCAGGGCCACAAACACCACGGCGTTGACGGAGTCCTTGAGGCCGACGGTGCAGCCGAAGTGGGAGGCCAGGTCGCCGATGAGCGCCGTCAGCATCCCGATCACCAGGATGCTGACGCTGAAGCAGGCCCAGCCGTTCCAGTACTCGGTGGGCGGCACGCAGGCGAAGAGGACCTTCCAGAAGACGGTCAGGAAGTGCATGACGTAGTCGAAGCAGGACGGGAGCCGCTCCTCGCGCCCGTCGTCCTCGTCTTCCTCGTCACCTGGGGCAGGGGGGGAAGTCAAGAGTCAGGGGCTTTCAAATAAAGCTCCAAATAAAACCTGCAAAACCACCAGAATAGGACTTCCCAGCCTCCCCTGCTCCAGGCGTAGCTCTTAAACCAGTGTTCTCCCACCTTGGGTCCCCCGATGTTTTTGGCCTACAACTCCCAGCATGCCCCAGCCAGCTACGCTGGCTGGGGCATGCTGGGAGTTGTGGGCCAAAAACATCGGGGGACCCAAGGTGGGAGAACACTGCTCTAAAGTCTCTGTGTGTGTTTAAAGGACTCTGTCTCCTAAGGACACCCCTATTTGTAAAAAGGGATGTATCGGCACGGGAGAGGAGGGCATTTGATTCCAGGGGGGGGGGGAAACAGGCGGAAAGAGTTTTTTTTTTGGGGGGAGCACAAAGTGAAGCACATAATATGGGCAAAAAGCCAGCTAGTCCAGGGGGATCTGATGCAACAGAGATCCTCAGGGCCCCTGTACCTTTACTTCAGGAAGTGCCCCTGGACAGCAGGGTGGTGGGGCAGAGGGCCTCCCAGAGATTCGGGGCTCCAAATGAAGGATTTGGGGCTCCAGCCCTGGTGGGCATCCCCCTAACACTGCCTCTGGTAGAAACTGAGCTCAGGGGCTCCACAGTCCACAATCCCATCTAAGAGGTCCTGTTGAATTATGGTTGCCATTTTTTTTATTTTATTTATTTATTTATTTATTTTACTGGCCCTGCTCTTGTGCCTTTAACAGCGACTTGACCTGTGGAAATGGAAGAGGGGAAGCTTCCTTCCTGCCATCATTTCATGCCCACGCCAGGAACAGCTTCACCTGCCCAATTTTGGCAGCTCCAGTACAGGAGCTGTGCCAGAAAAAAAATAATAATAACACAATGTCCCTGTATTACATTATTTGTAGTGGCGTAGTGGTTGAGAGCCAGTGTGGCGTAGCGGTGAGAGCGTTGGACTGGGACTCGGGAGATCCCGGGTTCTATTAGTCCCCGCTCAGCCATGAAACTCACTGGGTGACTTTGGGCCAGCCACTGACTCTCAGCCTCACCTACCTCACAGGGTTGTTGTTGTGAGGATAAAATGGAGAGAAGCAGGAGGATTCAGTAAGCTGCCCTGGGTTCCTTGCAGGAAAAAAGGTGGGGTATAAATATAATAAATAAATAAATAAATAAATATTCCGGGGGAGCAACTGTTGCAAGAGCAAAATACAGTAATGCCTTGGATTGCAAGTGACTTGGTTTGAGAGCGTTTTGCAAGACAAGCAAATTTTTAAATATTTATTTATTTATTTATTTTACTTGATATACAAGCGACGTCTTGCAAGACAAGTACCGTAGTACGGCTTAAATTAAAAAATCTCTGTACAAATCTTTTGGGGGGGGGATTTCGTTTTGATATCGGAGTGTTTTGGATTACAAGCACGTTTCCGGAACGAATTATGCTCTCAGTCCAAGGCATGACTGTATTAGAGAGATCGGGAGCGGGGGGGGGGGGGGGAGGACCGAACTTTTCTCATGTGCAATCTTGGCCAGCAGAGGGCGCAACTGCCATACCACATAATGCGTGGGTGATGTATTATTGCCAATTTTAACCTCTTTTTTCTACCTTTGTGGACTGTAGAGAGGGAGGCGAGAATGAAGGCAGTGAGTGTCGGGAGAGAAAAAGGAATAGAAGGCAGCTGTATGGGACAGTGCAAATAACTGCAGAATAGCCAGTTATAGCCATGAGAGCAACAGTATCTTTCAGTGCAGGAGTACGCAAGCTTTCGAGTTTCACAGAACTCTTAATCAGGCATAACAACGACCAAAAAAAAGAGAGGATTTTAAAGTGTGAATGGCTGCGTTCTTCACACGAGGCGGAGTTCCATTTTGGTTGACGAATTTAGATGCCTTCCGTGGACTTCCGGAGAATGAATCCTATGAAACTCCAACGCTTGTTTGCTTTTAAAACTAACCTAGGTCGGCCTGATAAAAAGACATTACTGCATCCTTTGGCACCAAAATAGCCTTGTAGCCAGACTATTTGTGTGGCAGTAAATTCTCTTTTAGCAATCTGGGCCTCTGCTGAAGAGTCACAAAATGGTGGAAGGGCCTGCAGTTTGCCGCAGAGAAGTGGCAAGTGGGGGAGGGGTGCTTTAATTATGGGCATCCATGGGAATTTTTTTACAGGGGGGGTTGCAGGGCGGAAGTATGTACCTCTACACAGCTAGCAGAAGGCTATTTTAAAGGACACGTTTGAACTACACAGTGGAATGTGATTGTAATTCGCACTACTAAAACACACCTGTGTATTTATTTCCCTTGTGTGCGCACGCATGCTTTGATCTCAGAGTTGCATTTCAGGAGGTTTAGAAGCCTACACGGAGTGGCGGAAAATCCTGGGAATTTGACAGCACTAATGCAGAAGTGTATTCACAAAAGAGGTGTCATGAATTCCAATTAAACTTTGTTTGCGGTGTGGGATATAGGAAAAAACAACAACCCTAAGAATAAGGGTGCAACACAGCATATGCGCAAATGCAGAACAGCAGTCTTAAGAATGTGTTGGATATTGTGGAGGGGAACAGTGGAGTCTGCAGAATATGGCTTTGGCAGGGGGGGTGAGAAATGGGTACCCTTCTGGATCAGGGTTTAAGGTTGTACAGGAGCCTTTACTACTTATTTTACTGTTCACATTGTTATCACTCATTTTTTACATCAGGTAACAAAATACAAATTTGGCATGACTTGAATTTTGAACTGCCCACTTTTTTTCCTGGGACTGCACATTTTGTATCTGGCTGCATATTTTTATTTTATTTTTTTTATTTTTTTTTTAAGTCTGGATAGCTAGCACCAGAGAACAGGTTTCCCATTTCTGGTAGAGATCTAGTGACTGAGCTGCAATGAGGGCTGGGCACCAGGTCTACTCAGATGGGTAGGCCTAGCCTCTGAGAAATGTCTACACCAGACCTACTTCTCCATTGTTTCTCAATGGGCAAGCCCAAGACATTTTGCTGCCTAAGGTGAAGGACAAGATGCCCCCACTCCACATACAGAAGCCCAGAGAGGCAGCTGAAGCCATACCGGAGGACAGTGTATTAGCTTAGGACAGTGTTCTCCAACCTTGGGTCCCCAGATGTTTTTGGCCTACAACTCCCAGCATGCCCCAGCCAGCATAGCCAACCTTGGGTTCTCCAAACCTTGGGTTCTCTCTCTCTCTCTCTCTCTTTCATATCTTGCAATTTTCCATGCAACATATAATAGTTATTTCTAAGTTTTCATCTATAATATAAAATAGCATATGCAAATGTTATGCAAATCACTGCCCCCTTTTGTCCTCTGATTTTGGTGATGCGTTTCCTCTTTTGGGGGTGTTTCTTAAGTGTCCACCCTACTGCAGAAAGCCGCATTTCATAGATTTCGTAGATCTATAGAGTTCTATAGAGCTCAGCGCAGGGAACTAGAGGATTTTGTGTGCTTCCGTGGAACAGAGAGGCGTAGACGTAGGCTTGCTTGCATCATTCATGGGGGCCAATAAGCAATTCGGAGGGCCCAGGACTAAAGCTCTACATCAGGGCTCTCCAATCTTGGGTCTCCAGATGTTTTTGGCCAACAACTCCCGGCATGCCCCAGCCAGCTACGCTGGCTGGGGCATGCCAGGAGTTGCAGGCCAAAAACATCTGGGGACCCCAAGGTTGGAGAGCCCTGCTCTACATGAAAGGAAATAGCCTTATTGGCTCAAAGAGGCCAGGCTGAAAGTGTGTGAAGGAAAGAGAGGCAGAGGTGGAGAAAGGTGTGGGCAGATGGCTGTGCAGGAACGGGGGGGGGGGGATAATATCCTCCCCTCCCTTTCTGTTGCCAGCATCGAAAACACCCACAGCTTTACAGCGTGCGCCATCATTTTATGAGATTTCAAGACAGCAGTAAAAACAGGAGATGTTCGGCGGCCTCTCTTTATTTATTTATTTATTTATTTATTTTTAAGAGTCATTTTCCCGACTCCTTGGCTGAGAAGGAAATCATAGATTTAGGCCGTCTGACTTAAGTCATCAGTGCAAAATCAATTTTTCTTTTCCAAAACTCATTAATTTGGGTTCGGGGAAGGAGGGAGGAGCAGGAAGGAATCTTTTTAACATGTGGACGCTACCTTGTCTGTATCAACGCAGCACATGAGGTTTATATTCAGAGTTAGAAGCAGACACTCACAAGTTATGTGCTTATATAATATAGAAATCATATATTAAATTATATTTTACCACACAAGCTCTAAGTTTATTTTTTAAAAATCCTCTGTAAAAAAGGTATGCATCTCACAAGAATTACCACATTATTATGTCTAATCTGTAACAAAATCCTTTTTGTTACAAACAAAGGAATGTAACTAGGAATGTAAAGGGTAACCAGTTGAGATGCTAAAAGCTGTCTCGAGCCTCGAGAAAAAGATCTTGCTGATTCGCAGCTCAATTGGGTTCGCATTGCAGGTCCGTGGAGGGGGGAGAAAGAAAATCGACTAGCTCGAAGAATTCGTGAGCCAGCCGCTGCAAGGCTCGCCCCCACCACTACGTGAGGGCGTGTTTGCTTAGCTATTCTAGAACTCCCCATGTACCGCGCACCACTGCTCTGGTGCGCTTCCCGCTCGTGGACCACACCCTGTTCTCATGTAATGGCCACCGGACAGACACGCGCTCGGCAAAGCTCAGCTCCGTCTGCCCTCCAATGCAGGATGTGCTCCTTCTGTCCAGCTCCGCTCAAGGTTCCCAGGGGAGCCAATCTGAAGCAGTGGCTCTTTGAAGAAGGGCCGGGCAGTCAAGTCCGGCGGCGAAGCAGAGTCAAGTCTGGCCACGCCGGGATAGCAAGGCGAAGTCACACACTAGGCAGGATTGGTCAGGGCCTTGGACAGCTCTAGGCTGGCTAGAAGACACTCAGGAAGAAGGGGTCATGTCATGGGGTCACGCGTCAACCCACCCTGGCAGCAAGTCACGGGTGGGTTGGTTGCTGGTGAAACAACCCACGGTGCGCCCGAGAGATGGCCCTTTTTTTTCCACTCGCGCCTTGGGTCACATTTGACAGCTTGCCTTTGGACAGCTGTCAGATGTGACCAAAGGGAGAAAAATTAACTTACCTGGAGCCCCTGTGGGACGATGCCCAGGGTGGGTACCGGGTGGACTTTGCCAGCAGGCACACACACACCCTGTGCATTGTCCACCCGAAGCACCCCATTCCCACACCCCAAACGTCCACAGTTGTGTAAGTGTGTGTGTGTGTGTGGGGGGGGGATTGTAAAAATGTTTTTTGAAAATATTTGTGAAAGTTAGGGGAGGGGAATTTAAACAAACAAAAAAACCTGTTTGGCAACCACAGGCAGCCCCTCCAAGGTGCCCCTGGAGCACTTTGAAGGGACTGTCCGTAGCTGTCAAAACGGGGATCGCGAAAGCTGCTGGCTTGAAAGCCGGCGTTTGTGATCTCGACGACGACAACAAAAAGGTTAAAGGGGGAAAAAGCTGTGGCAAGACCGAAATAGCTCATGATTGTGGCGGGGTGTGTGTGTGTGAAGCCCGTGCCAGCTGCCCCCAAGTGCTGCCTGGGCACTTTTGGGGTGGCTAGCAATGTCGGTCGACCGGGAGCCACTTGGCAAGAGGGGCAAGGGATTTTGCCGCTCTTGCCAAGAGGCTTCACAGCTGATCCTTCCCCGATACCCACGATGGGGGTCGGTGGCCCAGGTCAGGATGACACAACAACAACAACCCATCGTGGGTACAACGACCATGGGTTGTCAGGGTGGCTTGTGGCCCTCAAACAAGCTGCCCTACGGGGATCAGTTCAGGTTTGCAGGACTCGGCAACAACCCACTGTGGACAGCAACCCACGATGGGTTGTCATGTCGTGCGAACCCAGTCGTCGTCTCAGCAACATGCAGAGGTCTTCTGAGGCTTTATGAAGGCCGGCTTGGCCTGCTTTTAGCCACCCCCCCACACCCCCGGAGCTGCCTGTCTCTTCAAGGGCCATTGCTTGATTCCGCAGCCTCTGGCTCCTCCGGCGTGGGGGTGGATTGGGCCAGTCACTGCCTCTCAGCCTAACCTACCTCACAGGGTGGTTGTTGTGAGGATAAAACGGAGAGGAGGAGGAGGAGGAGGATTATGTAAGCCGCCTTGGGTTCCTTGCAGGAAAAAAAGGCGGGGTATAAATATAATAAATTAAATTAAATAAATAATAAATCCCAAAGTCGGTCCATGTAGGGATCACCTACCTGCGCTCACGGTGATCGCCTCTAGGAACTGCTCCCGCCACGAGTGTGTGCCAATCACCAACGCCAGGTTTGTTTTCTTGATGAGCTTGTCCACTGTGTTCTACGGGAGAGGGAGCAACAGAGACACCATGGAGGTTGTCAGATCTCCGGAGTTCGAGACCAGGGACAGAGCCCCTTTGGGAGCTCGGGGTATCGAAGCAGGGCCAGCTCCAGCTTTGAGGGGGCCCTCAGAGGGCGTCTGGCCATGGTCTTACATGGTGGCAAGCAGTGGGTGGCTACAAGCTGCCATTTAAAATTTCCCACGGTGCCACTGTTGCTCATTTGCCATTCAGTGACGGCAGCTTCCATCACTTGCCATTCAATGACGGCAGCTTCCATCACTTGCCATTCAATGACGGCAGCTTCCATCACTTGCCATTCAATGACGGCAGCTTCCATCACTTGCCATTCAATGATGGCAGCCTCTGTTCCCTTCCATTCAGGGACGGCAGCCTCCATTGTTTGCCACTCAGGGATGACGGCCTCTTTCATTCAGTGGCAGGTGAGGGGGAAGAGGAGGAGGAGGAGGAGGAGGAGGAGGAGGCGGCGGCAGCTGGCTCAGCATAATCCCTCTTCCCTGCCCACAGTCAGCTGACCTAGCAGGCAACCTCCATCCCTACAGTCTCTTGAGGCAGTTGAGTGGCACAGTCCCTGTCGTGAATGGCACTTGCTTCCGGTGCTAGCAGGCAAAAGGTGCAGGATCGCAAGGGCTGGGATATCACAGGGCCCAGCAGGAGGAGTGCAGGTTGCTATGCTGTTGCATTGCCGCATACCTAGAACCTCCATGCTCTACCCGCTACATAGAGAGAGGGGGGGGGAAGAGAGAGGGGGGGAAGAGAGGGGGAGAGAAGGCTAGCTCCCACAAAGGCTTCCTCAGTGCCACTTACAAAAGCAACCAGAATGTGTATGGCTGCTGTGTGTCCGCAGAGCTGGCGCCAAGGGTAGGCATGTTTGGCACCTGCCAAGGGCCCACGTCCCCATCAAGGGCCCACGGACCAGAGCCCCCTGGACTCGCTCCTCCTCGTCACCTTTGCAGCATGCCTGTTCTCCTGCCTCTCGCTCTGGCCCAGACGACGCTGGCGGTGAGAACGAGGACCGGGAGATGTCACTCACTGCTTCCCCGCTCCCTGGCTCTCTGCCTGCCTGGCGGGTAAGTGGGAGCGAGGAGGAGGAAGAGGAGGAGGAGGAGGAGGAGGAGGAGCGAGAGCAGCCGGCGACCATGGCGGTGAGAAGGCGGAGTCACTGAGGGGCGGGGCCCTGGAGGGTGTCTTGCCCAGGGGCCCTCCGAAACCCGGAGCCGGCGGCACTGCGCGTGTGTGTGTGGACAGAGATTCTGCAAAATGCCACCTCGCACAGGGAGCTCAACGGCCCTCGTTTCAAGGGTCTCACAGCGCCTCATTGCAAGCATCTTCCCTGCCCATTTTCAAGTCATAGGTCAGGAAGGAGGCCCACAAGAGAGAGGAGAGAAAGATGCAGGAGGAGAAGAGCTCAGGGCCTGCCCCAGCCAGCATTCCCACACAGGATCATCTGCCGTCAACTGGCCTGCGGAAAGGATTCCAGGAGGAAGAAGGCAGCACCAAACACCTGCTCCAGTCCCAGATGGTTTCTCCCCACGCCTGGGACTATCTTCCACACACTGCCACATGGGAAGCAGTCCATCATCATCATCATCATCATCATCATCATCATCATCATCATCATCATCATCATCATCATCTTGTTAAGACGTTTTATTGTGATTCTATCATTTTTACGTCACTTGCACGACACCACCCTGCTTAGTGATGTGTCTTCTGACAGGCAACATCTAAAACCAAGAACTCTTAAATATAGGACCCCAGCCGGCACTGCTCCCGTTACCTTGAAATCGTAGGATTCCTCGATGATGACTTCGAGGCGGGAGTTTTCCCCCAGGATGGGCTTGCCCATCTCCGCAATCCGACGGGCCTCCTCTTCCTCCGCCGAGAGTTTCTTGTCGGCATCCGCTGGGTTAGGGGAAACACAACACATCAGCGAGAGACACCCCCCCCCCCACGAGGACTGCTTTGCAGGATCAGACCAAAGTCTTTCTAGCCCAGCCTTCCCCAGCCGGGTGCCCTCCAGAGGTGTCGGACTACAACTCCCAGCATCCCCCAACCAGCATAGGAGTTGGCAGTTGTAGTCCAACACCTCTGGAGAGCGCCAGATTCGGGGAAAGCTGAGCCAGCCCAACACGCTGTCTCCGAGAGCGCCCGCCTGGAACTCAAACTGACAGGGCTGCGAAGGGTGTGTGTGTCTTATTTGGCTTTTGCTTATTGGCTGCATTTATATCCCACCTTTTCTCTGAGGAGCCCAAGGCGGCATGCACGGTTCCTACCCTACCCCCCCCTCGCCATTTTTATCCTCACAACAACCCTGTGAGGTAGGTTAAGCCGAGAGATTGTGACTGGTCCAAGGTCACCAGTGAGCTGCGTCACAGAGGTGGGATTTGAAGCCGAGCCTCTCCCCAGTGCGGGTTTAGCCACGTCTTCTCCTGTTGCTTGTCCCCAGTATCTGGTGGTAGCGAAAGGTATACTGTCCTTGAACATGGAGGCTCCATTTCACAGTCATGACGAGTCGCTCCACCACGATTCATGACACAACCACTTGCTTCTAGCAAGAGACCCTGCGCACTTTTCTGGGATTGTACGGTGCAACCGCTTGGGCCAAGAAATCCTTGTGACGCATATGTGGGTACATGATACATGAGCACACCTCAAATCTATATCCCTTCTAGTGGCTTGGGGAGTGTAAGCAGGGTGGAGCAACAGGGACACCTGCCCTCGGCCATAACCTGGATTGGATAGGGGCACAAAGCAATGTTCCATTACAATTTTGTTTTCTTTCTGGTGTGGGATAATGTACAGTAACTTGTTTTCGGGATGGAAGGCGAAAAAGCCAGCTATCATCTCACTTGGAGGCTTAGTGGGGGCAGCAGGCCAGGCAGAGTGGCAAAGTTCCCCACTGGCCCTGAGCCTGCACAGCCTAACACAGTAAAGCACATTCAGCCATTGAGTGAAAACTACTACTGAGTGAAAACTACTCAGAAAACTACTAGAATAGGGGGGATGGGGAAGGAGGGAAGGGGGGAGAGCCAGTGTGGCATAGTGGTTAGAGTCTTGGACTGGGACTCAGGAGATCTCGGTTCTAGTCCCCATGCAGCCATGAAGCTCCCTGGGTGAGTTTGGGCCAGTCACTGACTCTTAGCCTAACCTACCTCACAGGGTTGTTGTGAGGATAAAATGGAGAGGAGGAGGATTATGTAAGGTGCTTTGGGTTCCTTGCGGGGAAAAAGGCGGGATATAAATATAATAAATAAACTGGAAACAAGAGATGGCAGCAGCCAGCAGACTTTTTGTGCAACAACACCTTCTGAGCAGGAACAGTCTATCTGAACAGTGAGGATTTCAGCAGCAGTGTCTTTCATGCATCCCAGTGCGGGATTCTCTGGGGTAACAGGTATAGAAACTGGGAGCCTGACGTGGCATAGAAATGGTTGGAAATATATATATAGATATAGATATAGATATAGATATATCAATCGATAGATGATAGATAGACGTTTATTGCATTAGTCCTTAGACCATAGCAGCAAGGTTATATAGAGTACTGTGGAGTGAAACCAGTTTACGCTTTCCCCTGTAACTTGAGATGTTCAGGCCCCAGCTGGCTCCCAACCCTCAATAACAGACTTCGCCTTTTTGAAAAACTCCAGATCCTGAATTTTCTCCAGGGATGAACTCTCTGCAGAACAAAGAGTTTATATTCTCTGCCCCACCCAAAAAAGAAAAGAAAAGGTGGTAACCCTTTTCCTATCACTTCAGGCTGCAGCTGGGCAAGTTGCTTGTTTGAACATTGCCCCCAAAGGGGAAGAAAAACTTTCCTCACATTTAGAAAAAAAATAGCTCATCAGGGAAATTGCTAGGTTGATTTTTTTCTCCATGATGTACTAGCTTTCTATGTGTAGGGAGGTGTTGTTGGGTTTGGTTTTTTTTAGTAGAGGAGCATTAAAATATGCAACTGTACACCTATAGCATGAAATGGTAGGATCCAGGATAAGCTTTACCACTTGATTCTGGTGATTATGTAAACTGGCTGTTTCTCTCTTTTATATGTCGGGAGTCACACTGACTTCATCTTGCCTCCCCAGCCTCTGGCTCCTTTCCTTCCCTTAACTCTGGATAGTTTCCAGGATAGGAGATTTCAGCACAAGCCCTCCATGACTGTGGCTGTTGTTTCACCCGAATCTGATGCCAGGATGGATCCCACCAGCAATATGTTAAACTGTCAGGACAATGTGTTCAGATCACATGACAATGCATCCCCTGCGCTGGGGGGGGGGGGGGAGGGAAATAAAACCCAAAATTTGGCACAGAGAAAAGCAGGATTCTGCGACTGCAGTGAATTATGCAAATGAAGCAGCATCACTTCTTAGTTGTTGTTGCATAATTTGTTCTGTAAATAAATAAAGGAATAAAACCCTGCTCCACCCGCCTCTGGCCTTCTCAGCTTTCATCAAGCATTGCATGACCCATTTCCAAGCTTCTCTCAGCTGTCACACTTTTCCTTTAAAAAAAGAAGAAGAAGACGAAGAAGAAGAAAAAGAAGAACCCAAAAGCTCAGGTTCTCAGAGTGTCAAATTTGATTCCAGATATCAAGTTCCATGCTTGTGCACGGTCATTTAGAACCAGCACACAAGTCCTGCCTCTATGCTCGGTGTCAGTTATACACAAAGGTGCTTGTTGATACATCTGTGTGGCTCCGGAGGACGAAAAACGGTTCCCTGCAAGCCGTAGCCACCTTCTGACTCCTGAGAGCACATTTTGGCAGCTACCAGCGTGGGAATGACGCCAGTATGCACTTTGCAAGGAAACAAACACCACCCAGCTCTGGCTCTAATTAGAATCTGCTCTCTCCTTGGTCTGTCCCATCTCAGCCTCCACATGCCGATGACATCTCTCAACAGGGTGTCATCGACTGCCAGCTTTTCCTTCCCGATACCGGGCTCTGGAGACACTTCAAAAACCCGAGGGAGGGCAGCTGAGCTTTGGTTCACAGATGCAGAAGGAACAGGGCTGGGAAAAGATTATTCCACTCCAGTTTGCTCTGAGCCACTGGAACCAGTAACAGCCAAAGATGACAGGCTGCTGTGCACTGATGCAGCAGGAAGGCATCGAGATGTGTGCTTGCAAGGCCTCTTGGACAACAGGGCCAGCTTGGCTCGCCCAACTGGCCAATGGAGCATTTGACCCTGCGTGCTGGTCCTAAGGAGGGAGATACACACCTGGTTCCTGAAGTCTC
This sequence comes from Shinisaurus crocodilurus, assembly GCA_021292165.1. Lineage (NCBI taxonomy): Eukaryota > Metazoa > Chordata > Lepidosauria > Squamata > Shinisauridae > Shinisaurus > Shinisaurus crocodilurus. Next base: position 7,620 of record JAHFWL010000804.1, on the reverse strand, counting down.
CCTCTGGGTATATGCTGAAACTCTGAGTATGCTGAAATAATGGGATCCTTGGAGAAAAGGCGGGATATTATTATTATTATTATTATTATTATTATTATTATTATTACATTTATATCCCACCATTTTTCCTCTTGCAAGGAACCCAAGGCAACTTACAAAGTTCTCCTCTCCATATTATGCTCACAACAATCTTGTGAGGTAGGTTAGGCTGAGAGTCAGTGACTGGCTCAAAGTCACCCAGGGAGCCTCATGGGCCATGGCCGAATGGGGACTAGAACCTGGATCTCCCGAGTCCCAGTCCGACACTCTCACCACTACGCCACACTGGCTTTCATATAAAATGTAACCACAGTGTAGATAAATGCAGGCCACACTGGCTACATATAAATGTAAGAAGCAAATAATACGGCATTTGCTATCGTTGCAGGTAATCAAATGCTGTATCCAATTAAAGCACAGCATATATTGAAGGAAAATAGTGGTTTTGTCATAGTTAGCTAAGCAGGGTCAGGCCTGGTTATTACTTGGATGGGAGACCCCTCCTCTAGTTTCCTGCACTGAGCAGGGGGTTGGACTCGATAGCCTTGTAGGCTCCTTCCAACTCTATGATCTATGAAATCTATGAAATCTATGACATGAACTCAGCACCTACCCAAAAAACAAACAAACAAAAAAAAAACCCACCAAAAAAACCCCTCTCCCAAACCTGAAGTGAACATAAGCTGCCAGTGTCTGAAACCTCCATAGTTCTCAGGTGTGAGAGCTCTGTTTTCATACACTGAAATGAGCACCATCCCACCAGGCCATCAGCTCAGCTGCTGAGGTGTTACAGCTTGTTTACGAGCATTCCAACTGCTCAGAAATGTGACAGCTGTCAGCACGCAAGGCCTACGGCCAGATGGGGCCGTGCGCAGCACCACTGCTGGAAAGGGGTTCAGCTGAGAAGGGAGAATGCAGGAGAACTATCAACATTTTGGCCAACCGTATTATGGATGTTTTACAACCTCGCTTCCACGAGCCACACTTTCCCTTGGATTTTCAGCACCGATCCTCTTCCTCTGTGGGTCTAGAGCAGTGTTCTCCAACCTTGGGTCCCCAGATGTTTTTGGCCTATAACTCCCAGCATGCCCCAGCTGGCTGGGGCATGCTGGGAGTTGTAGGCCAAAAACATCTGGGGGCCCAAGGTTGGAGAACACTGCTCTAGAGCAAGACTGATGCTCAGTGTTTAATAAGATATAGACATATAATTTCTGGACATTTCAGCCTGACAACCAAGGGCTTGCAAAGCTCATCTTATGCTGCATAGCCCAGTTTTATGCATTCTAAACCAAAACCCTAAATGGCTTAGGACCTGGCTATCTAAGGGGCCACCTGTCTTGTTATGAACCTGTTCAGCTAGGATCCTCAGGAGAGGCACTCCTGAGGCCATCATCCCCCGCATGGGTGAAAGGGCTTTCTACTGTGTTTTCCCCCAAACTGTGGAATATGATTCCTCAAGAACTACCATTGGCCCCCACTTTCTGGGCCTTTAGAAAGGGCGTAAAGATGAGTCTTTTCAATTTCGCCTACTCAAATGTGGAGTTTTAATGTTTTAGGGAGCATGGCTGGGTGGGGCATGCTGGGAGTTCATAGATTTCATAGATCATAGGGATGCGCCTTTAATAAATATGCATGCTCTTTCCTGCACATTCACAGCGCAGTCCTCAGCATGTTTACTCACACGTTGGGCTCAATGGAGCTCATGCGGCGGCGCTTATTCCTGATGCGCAGCGTAAGCTTGCACTGTCAGGCACCCTCACAAGCATGCAGGGGGCCTTACTGGCAGGTGAGATTAGTCTTTGACTGTCACCAAACCGCACATTTTCATTTCAGACTCCTCTGAAGCACATAGGTTTTCTCCCACACATTCCATCTCTCCCCAGAACATGGTTAATGTGCGCGTGCACACACACATTTCCTCCCACGCACTCTCTCCCATGGCATTCCCACACCCCCGCATGGCGCTCCTTCTCCCTGCCGCAGATGTTTAATAGAAGGCTGCAGCTCATCTGCTTGCACAGCCCATAGTGCTAAGCTTTCTTTCTTTCTTTCTTTCTTTCTTTCCTCTCTCTCTCTCTCTCTCCTCTCTCTCTTTTCTTCTCTATCCCTCTCTTTTTCTTCCCCCCTCTCTCTTTCTTTTCTATCTCTCTCTCTTTTTCTTTCTTCTTCTTTCTTTACTCTCTCTCTCTCTCTCTCTCTCTTTTCTTTCTTTTCTCTTTCCCTCTCTCTCTCTTTCTTTCTTTTCTATCCCTCTCTTTTTCTTTCCTCTCTCTCTTTCTTTTCTATCCCTCTCTCTTTCTTTTCTAGCCCCCCCCTTTTCTTTCTTTCTTTCCTGACTGGGGGCGTGGAGTGGGTAGTCTGCTCCATTACTGCAGAGAAGGGCTCTTGTAGTGAGACATCATTTCCTTTATAGCTTCGTTTCTTTCCACCATCAGAACAAGAATGTGTTAGGAAATCACACACACACACACTTCAGAAATATCATTAGTCTTACTAAAAGTCTTTTGGCTTCCCTCAAAATTCCACTGATGCTTTTCCTGATGGGAAATCGAAAAATTTACATTGAAATTTGCAGGGAGCAAAATCCAGTGGCAATCTTTGGGGTTGTGAGATGTGAGAAATTTTGCAGGTCTTATCTTAATTGAACCCATTGCGCTTTTCTTGAAATTCCAGAGATGTTTTGTCCAAAGGGAATCTCCACTTAGTTTGAACCATGTTCAGAGACAATATACCTTTGAATACCAAAGTTGGGGACAAACAATAAAGGAAAACTGTCACCCTCATGCCCCTCCTGGGAGATTTTAGACCCGTGTTCTCCAACCTTGGGTCCCCAGATGTTTTTGGCCTACAACTGGGAGTTGTAGGCCAAAAACATCTGGGGACCCAAGGTTGGAGAACACTGGCTTAGACACACCTGGTTTAGCCACAGTTGGAAACAAAAATGTTGGACTAGATCAGCCTTCTTCAACATGGGTCCCTCCAGATGTTTTGGCCTACAGTGGTCATCCCTGACCATTGACAATGCTGGCTGGGGCTGATGGGAGTTGTAGGTCAGAACATCTGGAGGCCCCCACATTGGGGAAGGCTGGGTGAGATGGACCTTTTGGTCTGATCCAGCAAGAGCAAGACAATGTGTGTGTTTATATGTTCTCAACATGCAGAGGGAGTTGTGCCCACTTGAGAATCACCAGGGGCATGTATAGGTACTGCATATGTTTTACTTATGTTTCTAGTGTGTACAATACCGGTACATGCTAAAAATGTAATATATGTGTCCCTTAGTATCCTCTGAAATGCTGGTAATACTTCAAGGGGGGAAAACTCTTCCTCCCTACCCCCCGCCCCCACCGTAAACTAAGCAAAATCCCACACTGTTTGAAATGTCCAGTGAAGTTACAAGAGTGTTTGTCATTGTTGTTTTGCAAATGGAACAAAGAAAAGAAGCCTGCATTAAACAACAACAACAAGATTCCAACCACACAGAACTGGGTTTCTAAGCCCCGATCTGGGCTGCAATCCTGTACTCGCTTATCTGGGAGTAGGTCCCACTAAACTTAATGGGACTTAGTCCCAAGTAAACATGTATAGGATGGCACTGTCAGTTACCTTTGGCCTCAGTTGCTCCATCTGTACCATGGGCATAATAAATGCTTCGCACTTAAATGCCAAAAGGAAAGAACGGGTAGTGAGAAGCAAACCTAGGCGGCGAGAAGAGCGTCACCAGCTGCAGTAACTGAGGCCGAGAAATCTCATGGCATTTGATGCGACCACCAGCTTGTGCCTACAAGACATTCAGAGTGGGTGGTGAGAATGGATGGAGGAGGCAGGGCTGGATTTGCAGAGGCAGAACCTGCTGAAGAAGAATGAGAAAGAGGGGAGGAAAAATGCCTACCTTGATTCAGCAAAAGGGCTGCAACCAAGGAAACAGAGAAAGGGAGAGAGACAAATTATGCAGTTTGTCAGTAAAGAGACAGAAAAAGAGCCGTGATCTAAGGAAAGTGACAGCCGGGAGCAGAGTGGCTGTGGACTCCCACCGAAGGCAATACAGCCAGGACACCATGCTCAAAAACCCCTCTCCCCCTAAGCCAGGGGTGGGCAGGATCTATTTTGCAGGATCTATTTTGTGTTCTTTTTAACTAGGAAACCACCCACCCCACCCCACCCCGAAGATGCACCAACCAGAGCCTGGAGCAAGCAATGTCCACTTAGAATTAAAGAATTCTGAGCTGAGGGATTCGTCCTGAGTGCCAGAAAACCGCAAATCACCCGGAACTCTACCAGGAGATTCCAGATCCACCTTCTGCCCACCCCTGCGGGGACAGCACCAGGGCACGGGGAGGTTGGCCATTTGCTGTGGATCCACGCGACCGCCAAAGGATCGGCCGTTCCAGCAGCAGCACTGCTGTTTTCATTTTGCACGGCGCAGCCAAGGAGAGCTTGCAGAAGCAGCAAGCAGGAACTCCCCCAACTTTCCTAGGTGAAGGGGCCCCACTAAGGGAGCCTCGTTTTAGGGCCCCTTCCAAGTCCTGCAGCTGCCAGGGCTCTCCCCTCTCGGAAGGCACACCCGAGAGCGAAACCTCACATGCCAGGGGTGGGGAACCTTTCGCCCGCAAGCCGAATCCGGCTCTCCAGGGTTTCCTAGATGGCCCCGCCCCTTCTCTGGCCCCACCCCCTTTTCCCCAACCTCCAGTCGTTTGGTGGTTTCCTTGCTTTTGTGTTGTTTCCCCCTCTCCCCCATTGTAAAAGGCTGAAGTGCCTCTCCCGGGGCTTAGTTTCTGGCAGTAAGCTAAAATATGCTGCTATTTGGGCCCCACCCCTTTTGCTTTTGGCCACGCCCACCACTGGAATGTCCCGTTCCCCCCCCCCCCAGAGCTCCTCTGAAACTGAATTCGGCACTCGGGGCTGGAAGAGGTTCCCCACCCGTGCCATAAGCAGAAGCCCCCGCAATGGCTCTTTTGCTGGGCTGCGTCGCTACAGAGTGCAGGTGGCGGAGCAAACGTCTGCCACAAACCTTTCTCCTACTTCCCAGTGATTAAACGTACAGGACCCCCAAGGACCTCCTTTGCATCCAGTCGGCGTAACTCAAAGTGCCACACTTGCACAGATTTCCACTTTGGCTCCAGCCCAGCCGCCTGTGTCACACTTAAGAGTGGACACACACACACACACACACACACGCCGAAATGAATGAGGCTTCTGCTAGTCGTGTCTAACTTAGGTCCCATTGATTTCAGTGGGCCTGCCCCCAAGTATGACAAAGTCTAGATCCAACCTGTTGACTTGTCTGCCGCAGAACCGCTGTGTGCTGCAAAGGATTCTGGGTCATATTCTTCTAGCCTCATCGGTTCGTGTGGGGCACTGGCGTGGCCTGCACCTCGCATGAAGCATGTGTGCCCTCACATGTGCACGTGTGGCTCCCTCACAGCTATGCGCTACAGGGGAAACTCAGTAATGGCTGTGGTGGGCACATGTTCTTCCAGAATTGCTTCTCCACCATTTCCTCCCCTGATATGCCTCTGGGCAACCCCAGGGTTCTCCAGAGAACCATCAGAAGGCCATGGCCCAATCTCATGTTGTCACCTTTGGGTGGGGGAAGCGCAGTTTTCTTCTGGAACTGGAAGGCGCTCTCGCCCCGCTCCACTTACCTGAGATGCCCCGTTTCAACCAGCGTGGCTGTCCCAGCTCGATAAAGAAGCTGTCCTTTTTCTCATATTCTTCCACATCCACAATTTTCACATGAAGGGATTTCCTGCTCAGGTGGGGGGGAAAGAGGCGGGGGGAGGGAGAGAGAAAACATTAAAGTCTCAACTGGAAAGATATTAAAGGATGCTGGGAGTGCAGTACATATCCAAAGATTCTCACCAAACATAAGGAGATGGGAAGAGCCCCTGTGGGCTCAGACCAAAGGCCTACCTAGTCCAACATCCTATTTCCCGCAGGGCCAACCACTAGAGGCCTTTGGGAAGTCCACAAGCAGGACGTGAGTGCAATATAGCACCCTCCTCCATTCGTGTTCCCCAGCAACTGGTGTTGAGAGACATACTGCCTCTGATCAAAGGTAGGGGAGGTGCTAAGTATGGAAAAGATCCAGGACTCAGGCCCAAAGGACCCCCCCAAAATGCACAAATCTGCATATGCTAATGTACATATGCTCTAAACCAGTGTTCTCCAACCTTGGGTCCCCAGATGTTTTTGGCCTACAACTCCCAGCATGCCCCAGCCAGCGTAGCTGGCTGGGGCATGCTGGGAGTTGTAGGCCAAAAACATCTGGGGACCCAAGGTTGGAGAACACTGCTCTAAACTCTCTCTTTGTGTGTGTCTTTAAAGGACCCTGTCCCATTTGTAAAAAGGGATGTATGGACAGGGGAGAGGAGGGCAGTTGATTTCAGGAAGAAAAAAAAACCTCAGGCAGAAAGATTCAAGGGTGGGGGGGGCAGCAGGAGCTGATGCACCTGTGGGCAAAAAGCCGGCTCATCGATCCAGGGGGATCCGATGCAACAGAGATCACCAGGCAGGGCCCCTGGACCTTTATTTCAGCAAGTGCCCCCTGGACAGCAAGGCGGTGGGGCAGAGGGCCTCCCAGAGATTCGGGGCTCCAAATGAAAGATTTGGGGCTCCAGCCCTAGTGGGCCGCCCCCTCGCACCGCCTCTGCTCTCTACACTTCCTGTTCTTTAAACAGATACTGATCCACATGAGGACCCACTCCTCTTACCCCACGGCTGCTCTCGTGACTCAGGTGCCTTTGGTGTCCAAAAGCTTACTTTGGTAATATTTGGATCCTTCTTAGCTGCAGGGATTGCGCTAAGTGTTTGAGGTGTGCTTTACTGGTGGGATTCTGACCAGAAGCTTTGGTGAATTATCATCATCATACTTTGCACTTACAGAGGGCCTGTTGATCTTGTTTGACTTTTAATTTTTTTTATTTCTATATAAAACAAACACATAATATCAAACATGTAACAATTAACAAAACAAAATAGACCTCCGATTTTCTTCCACAGCAAATATAGGTAACAATAATTTTTCTTACTCGATATTAATCAGAATGAGAAATCTCTTTCTTCCCGTTGTCCCAAATTCACTTATTATTCCATAAATCCACAAACAAACAAATCATTATTTTCCAGTCTCTGCAAAAAGTCAATTGGAGGTTTCCACTCAACAATAAACGTGGATGTTGTCCTTTCTCTGATTAATGATGTGGGTTTGGCCATCTCTGCCAGCTCCAGCATCTTGACCAACCATTCTTCTGGGGGCCTGTTGATCTTTTGACTTGCTTCCAGTGCTTTTTTTCTGGAGAAAAGGGTACCGGAACTCTTGGATTACATTTCCTCGGGAGTAGATGGCGATTAAATTGTCATGCAATTAATAGAAGAAAAGGTGCTGGAACTCAGTTCCGGTGAGTTCCACCAGAAAAAAAGCCCTGCTTGCTTCCCATACATTATTTCTGCCATCCCTACATCAAACCTGCAAGGTAGGCCATCATCGCCATCATCATCATCATCATCATATTGCAGATGGGACTGAGAGGTAACCACCCAGTGAGTCTGTGGCTGAGGTGAGATTTGTCCTGGACTGGT